>VWZK01003479.1:0-106235 GCA_013396935.1 Baryphthengus martii | reverse complement strand
CCAAATGTTGAGTGTGTGTAGGAAGCAAACAAATCAAACAATTGCCTTTCTAAGACTTACAGTTGAACCCTTTGTAATCGTAAGTAAAGGGAAAAGTTGTTTACGTTTCTACTGAAAATAAACGCAACATCTTTTTTATTACTAGCATTTATTTCTAATGTTGTTCAATGTTACTGAAATAATGGGGAAAAAGTGGTAGCTGGGATAAATATCAGCAATATTTTTTAAAATCAGTCATTGACCAGAGACTGTTACTGCCCTGATTGGTTTTAACAGTTAAAAAATTAAAGGTGTGGTATCACTGTGATCTTCTAATAGCAGTTTACAAATAAATACAGATCCTGATATCCGTAAAAATCTTCTTCAATAAGGGTCATAGAGTTCCCTTTACACATACACATTTTACCAATGTGAAGCTTTGCAGAATTTGGCATAGAAAATTACTGGTCTGAAGCATTTATGTTCTAGCCTTTAAACTTTATGTAGAATTGAGAGTACCGGTACAGTTGGCAATTCCAATGACATAATTTCTTTGTACAAACTCTTATTTCTTTAATTTCTTTGATTGTGACAGTTCTTGCTGTGCATGTATACAAAAAAAAGACTATGATATTGGGAAAGAAAAATCTGAAGATGTAAATGCAACTCTGTGTTCTAGTCCTGAAGTCATTCTCTAGTTTCAGGCAGTGGTAAAGTTTTGTATATTGTCTCACTCCATGACCGTTTCTTAAAGTTATCCAAAACTCACCACCCACAGTTTTGAGCTGTGCGTGGTGAGTTTTGAATAATCTTCTTTGAGCTATTGGCAGTTGCTTTTACCAAATGAAAATAGTAATTTTTATCCTCAAAAGGATGAGTAAAAAGAAACGGACAAGGTATAAGGAGTCCTTTGCAAGTGAAGTTTTAAATGCCTTGGCAATTCCGTCACTAGCAAGCGTGCAAGTGAAAGGCATGGCAAAGAAAAAGCTTTGCCGTACATCTTGAGTTGTGTTTGTTGTGTTGGTTTTTTTTTTCCTTCTTGTATTGTAACCTAGGTATGTGTTCTGACTTACTGGACATGTTCTGGAACTCATTTATAAAATGTATATTTGATGTTTAACTTGATTTGCTATTTTTCTTGACGTGTTGATTTACCAGGTACTACAGAACAACGCGAAGTATCAGGTTGTACCGAAAAAGCTGACTATAGGCAAGCGCTTAGCACAATGTCTTCATCCAGCTTTGCCAGGAGGGGTTCATCGGAAGGCACTTGAAACATATGAGATCATTTTCAAAATCATTGGACCCAAGCGTTTGGCCAAAGATCTTTTCCTGTACAGGTACAGTAATTCAAACAATAAAATAATAATTTGTGTGAATATTGCTTTGTTATGTAGCAACAGTCAGTTTCTTTCCCTTCTGTTACTGGCACTTGTGTGATTCCCTTCTCCCAAATATTGTATATCAGAAGATAAACAGATCACCTAAACTCTTGTTAGAAACCAACTTTGGTACTAGGAAACCTGGAATTTGTTTCTTCATTGAAATAGGCGGTTTTGTGCATCTGTGTGCAGTAGCTGAAATGTTAACACTTCTTCCATTGTATTCACATTACATTTTTCTAATGTACTTTAAATGGCATTGAAAAATAATTTGAGTATAGTTTATTGCAAGAAACTTTCTCTTTGAAGCAATCAGATCAACAAAATGGAAAGATTATCTGTTTTGTTAGAATGGGGAGTGAGTACAAAATTTTTCTTACTGTCAGTCTCTAGAACTAAAGATAATGAAAAGAAAGGATAATCTTGAAAAATAACTGTAGTGAGAATATACTGATTCCTAAACCTCCAGTAGGTTTTTGGGTGGGTGGAGCAGACAAGGAATTAAGCTTTTATTTATTTATTTTTATTTATTGTGGGGCTGTGTGCATACGTGTATACACAGAATCACACGTGATTCTTAATCTTTAGCTTTCCCTGGAGATTAAAATTTCTTACTTTGAGAAATAATGGAATAAAATAGAATTCTCTTTAGGTAGAAAAGTTGTGTATTAATGCTTAGAAATAAATTGTGTGTCTTAACATCAGCTATTCTGTCTTACATTGTCAGGATGTCTATATATAGTTACATTTGGTGAGAGAGTGGAGGGGAGTTTTCCAGTTCTGTGTTCTCACATGTTTTTAAAGATTCTGTGAACTCATAGCTTGTAATATTTTGCTTGTGCAGTGATTCAGTAGCTGCAGTATCTAGTTAACAATAAGTACTAAGATAGCGGAAAATGCTACCTTGTGTAATGTAACTAAAAGCCATTGTTACTGATGGATGCTTGGGAGAAGACTGACAATCCCATTAGAGCATTGTCAAAGATCCAAGTATTTGTCGTGAAAGCAGAATGACAGTGTCTGAACATCAGATCTTGAAGGATGAGTAGTAGCCTGACAAAGAAAGACTGTGGGATAGTGTGCTGGTTATTGAAGCAAAAGACATTTTCTGCAGAAAAAAAGAAAGCCATTGACAATGGCGAAACACTAGTTCTTCTAGATAGGTAAAGGCAAAATAATTTATACAAATATTTTTGTACTTTGGGAAAATTTTTATTTTTTTTCCTGTAACATGGATAACATTTTGTTCACAAAGCTTTTTATGTTGTGGGTTTGGTGTGTTTTTGTTTTTTATTATTTTATTTTTTAATACTAGATTTGTAGATGTATATTTGAATACCCTTGTCTCAAACTTAGCTTTTTTACTGTTCTTTCTTCATGTGTCAGGGATCTTCTGACCCGAATTCTCAGTGTTTTTGGAAACTGCAGTTGTGTTCATATGCCTTTGATTATTTGTACTCTTTGTAATATTTTATGATATTTAGCAACAATAGCAAAAATATTTTTAGTAGGTAGGTAACTTCTCCTTAGCTGATCACATTTGTAACTGTCATGAGCTTACACTTACATTCACAGTAAACTCAAAACATATACTTACAATGTTTTCAATCCTTTAAAGGCTGCATCATCAACAGTGGGTTTATTATTAGTTTAACAATCTGTTTTCAGACTCAGTTTCTGGAGTAAATATATACTTAATTTCTATATAGCTGTATAAATGTCTTAGATTACTTAAAGTAAAACATCATTATTTCTCTTTTCTTACTGAAAAGTACTTCTGTAAATTTCCGCAGATGTTCTCATGTATGTTTTTTCTTATCAAGTGCGAAGACAATGTATTTTTAAATACATTTTCCATTGTGATGTAGTTCACCGTGAACAAAATTAACATTTTTATCTTGCAGAGATGCTTCTGGTTTATCATATTTATTTTGTTGATGAAAGACACACTGATCTCTGGGCCTTTGGCGCTTCCTATCAGAATACTAATAAAGCTTATCATATTAAATTTGACATACCAGTCTGGAAGGCAATAGTATTACATGGTGGTCTACGCCTATGCAAAATTCTAAGATAAAGCCCTAATAATTCTAACTACACTGGACCTGCCTGTGACAGTCTTAAGATATAAATAAAGTAGTCTCGCATGAGAAACTTTCTTGAAAAAGATATATTTTATTTTTCACAGTTCCGGGCTATTTCCTCTTCTTGCCAATGCCGCTATGTCTGTCAAGCCAACATTATTGAGTCTGTATGAGATTTATTACCTCCCTTTGGGGAAAACATTGAAACCAGGACTTCAAGGACTGCTAACTGGGATTCTGCCTGGGTTAGAGGAAGGGTCAGAGTATTATGAAAGGTAAGGATAGATATGCTTGATATGGGGTTGTTTGGGTTGTGGGTTTTTTTTGCTGCAACTTTTTACTGAATACTTTTATGTGGGTTTCTTTCTTTTTAAAAAAACAAACACGTGGTATTTAATTTCACCCAGTCGTATTAATTCCAATGGAATAGTATGATAGAAGATTCTTAAGAGTAATTATGATAAATTAGCTGTTAGCTGTTCCTCTTGTTGAAAGGGAAGTGACCGGAGAGGGACTTTTTATAAGGGCATGTGCTGATTGGACAAGGGCAGTGGTTTTAAGCTAGAGCAGGGTAGATTTAGATGAGACATTAGGAAGAAGTTCTTTACTATGAGGGTGATGAGACACTGAAACGGATTGCCCAGAGAAGTTATGGACACCTCATCCCTGGAAGTGTTTAAGACTGGATGAGGACAGGCTGGATGAGGCTCTGAGCAACCTGGTCTAGTGTGAGGTGTCCCTGCCTGTGGCAGGGTAGTTGGAACTAAATGATCTTCCAACTCAAGCCATTCTGTGATTCTATGCTTAAATAGACTTAGTCTTATATGTTAGTCTCTTCTCCAAAGTAACAAGTGATAGGACAAGAGAACATGGCTTCAAGTTGCGCCTGGGATGGTTTAGGTTGGACTTTGTTACTAATCTCTTCACCAAAAGCATTGTAAAGCCCTGGAACAGGCTGCCCAGGAAAGTGGTGGAGTCACCATCCCTTGAGGTATTTAAAAGGCCTGTAGATATGGTGCTTAGTGACATTATTTAGTAGTAGCCTTGACAGTGCTGAGTTAATGGTTAGACTCGATATTCTTAAGGGTTTTTTCCAATGTAAATAATTATATGATTCTCGTTATGAATTGAAATATGTAACATGTTAGGAAGATGCTACTTATTTCTTTTCCATGGATTTCCACTAAGGTAGTACTACCGTATTATTTGTGGTCTGAGTTTAAGATAACAAACAAAGCTTCCATCATTGAGTTACTTGTTGTGATATCTAAATTGTCATTAAACCACCTATGTAAGAGACAGCAATAATCCATCTATCATTATAAGGTAATACTCTATTTCTAGCAGAGTGGCCTGGAAGGTAGTAGCTCTTTTACATAAGCCCAAGTTGCGTTATCTTGACTGTGGAGTCTGCAGTGCTGGGGTAGCATTGTAACATATTGAAGGACAAAGTTACACTCCAAGGCTTTTAATTCTTGGAATTGTTCACACACTTACACATTCTTGATATTTCCAACTTCAGAATCTAGTACTTTCACAATTTGCATATGAAAAGCAATGTAATGTTGTCTTTTTCTATTTCTGCATCAGTAGATACACACATTGTAACTGGCATCACTAGATCAGGGAACAAGGACTACTCAGCTTGTCCTCCATGGTGTGCCATAGGGTGTAGAGCTGCTGGCACATGAGTGGGGAGAAATGAGGACAACAGAAGGGATTACTTGTGCTCAAAGAATTGTCATATTTTTGTGTCCTGTTACTGCCAGAAGTACGCAGTGCAAGGAATGAGAGGGCAAAAGCCATTTGCTTGATTCTTCAGTAACTGTGCTTTCCTGCTGTCTCTCTGGAACCTCTGTCTGTAGCAACGCTTGGCTTTAGGTAGCGGTTGAGGAAGCTACTTGACTCTTTGAACATAAGGAGAAGTGGTGGGCAGGCAGAAGCATTTTGGAAGCCAGATTGGCCCTCAGGCTTACTAGTTGGATCACTATGTTCAGACTGCATTATAAGGTTCAGTGTATAATTAGAGCTTCACTTGGCCTCTCAAAACAAAGTTTTGACCTCCCTGTAACACTTTATTTTTATTAAAATTGGGAGCAGGGGCAAGGGCCATGATACATTCCCTAATTCAGCTGACTTGATTTTACTGCAGAACAAACACGCTGTTGGAGAAGGTCGCCTCGGCTGTGGATCAGTCAGCGTTCTACAGTGCTCTCTGGGGCAGCCTCCTGACAAGCCCTGCAGTTCGCTTGCCTGGGATCACCTATGTCCTCTCCCATTTGAACAGGAAGCTTTCGATGGAGGATCAACTCTACATAATTGGCAGTGACATTGAATTAATGGTAATGTTTTGTTGGAATATCGAAGACACTGATGTTGCTTATTTATCTAATAATATACTTCCGGGGGGTTTAGATGTCTTCTCTGTCTTTGAACACAGCCTTTGAAGAGATAAAAATGCACGTTTATTTATTACAGCTGCAGTTAATCTGATGGGTTTGTACATAATTCAAGTGTTGCAGAGCTGAGTTAATGTTTCAGAACTGCTTAGGCTTTATATAAAACTTTCCATTCATGACACACTTCAGTTAAAAGTGGTTGAGTTCTGTTGCATATTTTTTTAAAAAAATATATATTGTGTTATTTTGTCCTTTAAACTTAAGATATTCATTGGTAATATAAAAACCAAAAGCTTAATGTTTGTGTAATTCAGGAAATCTATCATGATTATATATTCCCTCAACAGTGAACCTGTTAAAATAAAATATTTTCCTGTTTTATCTTGTTTTGTTATTGAAAATTTTAAAATAACATCATTTCATACATATCACTATTTATAAATGACTGTTCTTCTTTTGTGAGTATTCTCTTTATATCTACCTTCTTAAAATTTTACAGTAAATAACTGTTTTTGGGGGGTCTACCATTACTTCAGGTCGAAGCAGTAAGCACATCAGTGCAAGATACCAGTGTTTTAGTACAGAGGAGCACATTGGACCTTATCCTTTTCTGTTTTCCTTTCCACATGAGCCAGGTAGGTTATTAACATAAAAGAGATGAATTGACAAATTCCTCAATGTACTCCACTTCTTAAGTCAGTAGCAGTATTTAGTCAGTCTTTGTTCATGATTTTTTTCCAAGCTTGAACAAGAGTCATATGTAAGGGTTTCTCTGATAGATTTGGCTATTCTTACATTGTGATCTCTACCCTTCTGCTTTTTAACTTGATGTGTTGACTTTGAAGTTAACTTTAACTTCTGCACATGCAAACCCAAATATAATATATGATGTTTAATCTATGCAGAAGCTTTTCATTTGCTCTAATTTGATGGGAAAGCAAATTATCTGTTTGCATGCAAGTTTCCAATTCTCCGTGTTCAAAAGCAGCAGAAATTAATCCTCTTAGCATAACTGATTCAGAACACTAGAGAATTGCAAATTATTTTTGGTTTTGGATGAGTAATTAGCCCTAGCAGTAGTGGTAGATAGATCTTACAATTTCTAGGTAATCTGTTTTTTTTGTTTTTGTTTTGTTTTGTTTTTTAATAAAGTGCATTTATTGATAGTCACTTTCTGGTTTTAAATAATCCATAATGTTTTCCTCCAGGAGTAGTATGTGAGGTTGATTCTTACCTTGTTAGAAATTGTGAAAAACCTGCACTTTCCTGTAGAAAGAACTATGTTCTTGCATGTAGAAGCGGTTCGTTCACATTTTTCAGTTATTACAGGAATATTTGGAGTGTCTCTGCTTAGGTGCTATAATTATCAATACAGCACTCTTTCTAATATTAAAAGCTATGCAAACATTTAAAGTAGTAAGAGATAGAAGGGTGTTTAAAATTTGTTAGTGATTTTTTTGTTGTTGTTACACTGGATTTTAGTTGAATTTGATTCCAAGAATTTTGCCTAATGAAATGAGTGTCTCGTAGCAAAAATGAGCAGTTAGTGGTGTCATGTATTTTTGCTGTTCATAAAGGGTGCATATTGTTACAAAGCCTCAGTTCCAAATAATAATCTTAATCTTGCTCATAGGAAACAAAAGTGTGTTTTCTTGTACTATTCCCAATTTAGAAATGTCAGAACGTGAAATTAGCTGTGGTTTAGCGCACATTAAGCTGCTAGCATAGCAAAAAGTCTTGCTTTTCGTAATTAAATTTAACTGTGTTTCTCACTTCTTCAGGCAACACGTCCAGACATGATCAGAATTTTGTCAGCAGCCCTTCATGTAGTGCTGCGCAGGGATATGTCACTCAACCGAAGGCTTTACGCGTGGCTTCTAGGTAGGTTTGTATTTAATTTCATTGTTCGTTAGCAGCGGAGGAAGTTTCGTATGTTCCTCAGCAGTATTTGCCATATAGTGGAGGAAGATTATTAGAAAAATTAAATACTTAATTTGTATCATAAAAAGGAAAGACACTGTCTCTCTCCATGGACATAAAAGATGAAGGATGTCATGCTGGAACCCTTTCCTGTTATATAAATTCTTGATACGTTTTCCTATCGCAGCAATTAGAGGCCATGTTCAGGTGCACTAGGCCTGCATAAATGGTCACTGTCTGCCTAAAAATATCAAATGGAAAAAACAGAGAATAGGCATTATAATAGCAGTTGGAACACAACAGCTTTAGAAGGGCTGAAAATAAAAAAATGTTGAAAAAGGTTGATGTTACATTGATGAAGGCTTGAGTATGCAAACTTTAAGCTTCATTAGATATTTGCACGGTTGAATTAACAAATCACCGATCACTTATGTTCTTCATGCAACTAGAACATTATTTCAACCCCTTTGTGGGATAAAAATCAGTCAATGGTAGGATACAACTTTTACTTCTACCGAGTGACAGAATATCAATACAATACACATTTAGGTTTTTTATGTGAAACCAGTGTGTAATCAGAAGAGACTAGCAGAGAATAATAGCTATTTAGAGAACTCTATTTACAGAATATTTAGAAAACTAGAAATTGGAATACTTTAGGAAGCATTTATTCAGCCTTTATGAAGCCTCTGGTCACCTGAAGCTGGCCTTGTTACTCTTTGAAACCACTTTCAGCCCACTTTGGGAGAAGTCAGGATTTCTGATGAGGGAGTTCCTAGATTGTCACAGAAACTGGAAACTGAGTGGAGAGACATAAAGTGGTCTGTCTACTTGAGGGGAAGACTGTATGGTTTGCGTTTTTTTTTTTAATATACTTTTTTTTTTTTTTTGACTTCCCAGCTCACCAGCAAGCACATATGTGCTTCTCAAATTACCCAGAACCCTTCCCAGCAGCTCTTGCATCTTTCCCAGCTGACAGTTAAAACATCAGAGGCAGTTAGTCTGTGGGTGTCTGGGGAGCAACGAAGTAGTCAAGGGACCTAAGGGAGAACTGAAGTTACAGAGAGAGGGATGAAGTCAGCAACAGTGTTTTGCATGAGGACATTGGTTTTGTTGCTGTAGAAGTTGCAGGGATTTAGAAGATAAATATGAAAAAAATCCCGGCTTCTTTAGCTAATTATTTCTCAAGACACTGACTTACGATTTACTGATCTTTTAAGGAGTGACATTGAAATGCACTGTCATGCTCCATACCTACATTTTCCAATTTAGGGAAAAAGTAATTTTCAGATTAAACACTGCACTAATGTTTCATCTAAATTTGATGGATTAGATATGTCCTTTTGCTGTCATTCAAAAAGATATCTTATGTGTTTAAAATACCATTCTGCTTTTTTTAGTTTTGGAACCTTCATCTACAGCTATTTCATGAGTATAGTCTCCACTGAAAGATAATATAACTTCAGTAGAGAGTTTTACATTGGCTGTTCCCAGTCCTGTTTTGTGAACACCTGGTGCCTCCATTGGCTATATATTTGGACAAACCTTCTGACAGTACAGCTTTTTTTTTGCTTGCTTTTATTTTCACACTGTGCTGCTTTTATATTATCATGATATTCTAATCCTAATATAAAACATTGGGGGAAGGAGGATCAGTTATATTGGAAGACTCTGAAGTCTGATGTTCAGGATAACATTATTTAATTCTGGTTTTAACTGTTCTTTCCTATTGTTTTATAGGTGGGACTGGTCTATTAACATTCAGTAGGCCTAAAAATCACATTACATCTCTTTAAATCCAAGTTAGCTTAATCATTGTTAACAGTGGTTAAGTCGTTGCTAAAGGGCATGCATCTTCTCAGGCTTTTCTTTTGTTACTTTAGGACAAAAACTGTGAAAAACACTACTGTGGAATGGATTGATATCCTGCCTGACTTCTAGATTTTTTTGTTTTTCATTTCTTTTTTCCCCTAAGCCTATTTTTTTTTGGATAGAATAAAGACTACTTGGTAAAAGAAAAGATGCAAACTTACAAAACAAGTCTGTCTCCTTCATGTAATTTTGAATGGCAAAATTGATTTTTGTGTAATATGAGTGATACTCTAAGTGATACGCTAAGTGCCTTAGTCATGTCAGTGCGTTCTGGTGATTGTCTCTTTATATTTAAATACTTAAGTTTGTGTTCTCATGATAATATTAATATTGAAATATTTTTGCGGGACAGGTTTTTTTGAAGGTGGTCTAGGACTGTGTGGTTTATGCTGTGTTTGTGAACATTTGATTCTTTTGTACAAGAAGTAATTTGACTAATAATGTTACATAAAATCTAAAGTTTGTAATTTGTTTGCAAACTGCTTGCATGGAAGTATCACTTAGTTTCCTGTATTAAACTCTATAAAATCATCTTTCTCTTGCCAACATTACTTGGACTTCATCTTGGTAAGTTATCAGTGCTAGTGTGTTGATTTCTAGTTTAAAGAAATTGGCAACATGTTCAGTTAAGAGACAAATATCTATGTGCCTTCTCTTGTTTATTTGAAGGTTTTGATAACAACGGTGCCCTTATAGGACCCAGAAGTACAAGGCACAGCAACCCTGAGGAGCATGCTACTTACTATTTCAACACCTTCTCTAAGGAAATGTTAGTCCAGGTAGCTATATTATGTTTTCTTGTAGCATATATCTTCATAAATGAGTGCTGGTCAAAGTTGCTGTATCTGTATCTTTTGACTTGACATTTCAATGTGACTGTGTAATTTCTGTCTGTGGTATTGTGTCCTATTCTAAAACCTTCTCAGTGGGAAAATTAAGACATGGGATAAAACGTTTCTTTAGAATAACATTATGATCAGGACAAAGATTTCTCTCTCCTCTTCTTCAATGAATGTAGCATAAATGGAAGACTTTTAATTATAAGCCCAGCACACTGGAGCCTGTTCTTTCACAAAATGAAATTGGAGAATTGCTGCTGCTTCGGTACATATTGAAACTCCTCTGTGTCTTGGGAACTGGAAAAATATCAGTTAGTATTCAGAAAGTCCGAGTAAGAAGGGTCTTCCCTCATGTCTAGGCAAGGAGAACGTCCTTTCTGCTGTCCACTGAGAGTCAGGAATGGTTGATCAAATTTGCAGTCATGCTGTTTGACCCTTAAAGCCTTGCTAAGTGAGCTGAGATCTCCTGGCCTCAAGAGCAGTGCTCCTTCTCTCACAGTAATTAAAGTATACAGATTTCTTTCAAGATGCTATGAGTCTGATCTTGGAATCAGGAAGACGTTTTATCACTAAGGCAAACTGGTAACGTCAGGATTTTTTGATACTTAGAATTGCGTGCTATATATGGGAATGAGAGTGGGGATTCCAACATTAGCAGCTGACACAAGAATATTGAGCTCATCAGAACTTAAAGCTGATATCCAGCACAGAGCTAGCACTTTTCAATTTATCTTACAGAAGACAGTAAGATCTACTTTACTGATGAGGAAGAGACCTCAAAATTCCAGTGCAGCAAGGACCTCGTTGGTGTACTTTCACCCTTCTCTTGTCACTCTTCTGCTTCCCAGGGATAATTTCTGAATAATGTGCCAAGTGTAGAGGAGAGGCCTGAATGAGATAGTTTTCTAGGTACCTTCTATACATAACGTGGTGAGCTTTTTGCAGCATTTAGGCATTTATTAATAGATTGCAGTCTTTTAAATCTGTCCATATTTCTAGCTTAATCAGTGTCATTAAAGCTTTTATGTCCGAAAAGACTAACAACATTTTAGAGTTTATAGTCTATTTGATTTTTTTTTTTTTTTTTCCTTGCTGTCGTAGCAGAGACTATAGCTGCAGTAGAATGGAGAGTGGCTGGTTTTTGTAATGGGGATAATTCACTTGTTTTTTGCTTTAAAATTTTGTATGGACCTAAAAATCAGTGGTTTGCTCTACATAATACAAATTGCATATGCCTCCTGAAACCATTTTCTATCTTTTGAAAGACTTCAAAAGCATTACTCCTTTCTGCTAGTCTCTTTGTGTGTTCTTTTATCCAGTCCACCCCCATCTTATTCATTGATACAATGTACTGAAAATTCTGACCTTCTAAAAGCATATTCAACTACAGAAGATATTTGTTTCAGGATACTGGCTGATAATACTTGGCTTATAGCAGATAGCAAGGTCAAACCTGTTTTCTTGCCTCTCTTCTTTCCCTTCTTTGTCTTCCTTTTTTAGAAGCTCTAAAAGAAACAAACTAGTTATGACTCAGACAGCAAAGGCAGCCACAGAGAGAAAATAAGCAAAAACTGTGGCGATTTTGTTAGGCTTTTTTTTAATTCTGCAACTCATTCCCTAAACTGTTTCAATATAAAAATTCAGTTTTCCCATTTGTTTTGAAGTTGTCATTACTATCTAGTCGACTTAGTCAAGAAAATTTTTCAGCACATAGAGGGGTATATCCTACATGGACAGATTATTATTTATGAAGTCCTTAATATCTACATGCTATACCTTCTCAAAAAAATTGTCACTTTTCATGTCTTTTATTCTTATGAAATTTTGACTTGATATTTGTTCATATTTTATTTTGACTTATATACAGGTTATCAAGTTTTGTTCCACAGTAATGTTCTCATAGCAAAGTTGAGAGAATACCTAAGCATGGAGAGAATGAGCTGCAATGAGATGAAACAGTGGTCTCCATTACTAAGAATTTTCCCTTTATATGCAGCTTTTATTGTATCTTTCTTTCAAAAACTGTTTACTGGTTTTGTTTTTGTTTTCCTGATATGCTTTTGCTCTTCGTAGGCAATGGTTGGAATATTACAAGTTAATGGGCATGGAGAAGAAAGCACATTAATGCAAGACTTAAAGCCTTTTCGAATTCTTATCAGTTTGCTGGATAAGCCTGAACTAGGTAATTTTTGTACTACTTCTAGTCTTTACCTTGTTTTACATGGTTTTATTTTGAGAATTTTTCTCTCTTTTGGTCAAATAGAAAAAGCTGTATTCTTAGTACTGCAAGGTTAGCAAGATTTCTTAGCTCTTCAGAGCTAATAATTTAATGTATTCATTAGAGTTACCTTTTACTAAATGCAATTTCTTCTACTTTCAACACAGGCAATAGTAAGCTAAAGTCATAGAGAGAACTGACTGTGTTTTGAAAGAAGTGCAGATTGGATATTTTGAAAGAAATGCAGATTGGATCTTTTCCATTTCTTTAATCAAATAGTGACTTCCACTTTTTTAAATTTCAGATGTTGCTTTTGGGAATAATTTGTTCTTTTTTCTACTATGCACATAGAGTCTAGAAATAGTAATAAGAAAGGAGGTGATTTGTTGTTTGCTTTTTTTTTGAGAAGAGTTTGTCCAGAGAAAGTAATCTTCCTTGTAAGGTGTGATTTCTGGGGGTTAGTTTAAGTTTTCAGAGGCAATGTGTACATTAAGATTTCATAAAGTAAGCGGAGCTATGATTCATTCAGCAAACCGAGATGGAAGAAGGTTATAGGATTTCTACTTAACTCAAGGAGCATGCTCTCACCAAAGGCAGCTCAATGACTAGGAGAACACATGAAAAAGCAGAGGATATTTCAAGCAGAATCACTGTCAACTTCTTTCAAAATAAATTGTTTGTTTGTTTCCTTAAACTTGTGATTTAGCTCAAATCTGAAGGAGGCAATGTTTCAAAAAGTATCCTGCAGACTATATCTAGGATTAAAGAGACTTTTCTCAAATTAAAATGAAGATGCTCAAAATATTTTAGCTTGTATTTGCATTTAAATATTTGAGTATATTTTCCAGATAACAGCATGAACTAGCTTATGGGTGGATATTTGAAAGTGTTTGGTTGAAAGTTACCTTTCATCAGGAGTCCATGTGGTCACATTAAGGTGTTACTGAGCTACTAATACCTAAAAGAGGTTGTGTTGGCTTGAACATGGGCAGTACTGATGCAACTGCACTGCTTTTGAACTTAGTTGTGTTTGTATCCAGCCATCAGAGTACACATTGTATGGGAAAAGAACTCCACTTGTCCTTTGTATGCTCTGAGACATTAAAATTGCTTGTGTGTTTCTGGAGTGCAAAAAAACCTTCTGAAATTGAGATAGCTTATGAAATTGAACAGAAGGAATTTTGTAGTTTCAGTGTCCAAAGGTAGGTAATGATTTGGATGGTTTTCAGATGTGGACTGTTAGTGATGCTATACTGCGTAAGACTGATTGCTGGTATTTGTCCCTAGGGCCTGCCATCCTAGAGGATGTATTGATTGAAGTGTTTCGAACATTATATACACAGTGCAAAGCAGAACTGGAGCTTCAGGCAGAACTTTCTTTCAACAAAGATCACACACAGCTAAGCAGGTGAATAATGAGTATAATACATTATATAATATATCTTTTTGTTGCTGAAACCATGATTGTGACCTGGTTTCTTCATGATACAGGATCCACTGACATTAATTGCAACTTCTGTGTTCAGGGCAAAGGTCTGAAGGACTATAGCTTTATTATTATTTTAAAAAATATTTACTATATGTTCTATTATTTAGCCGTGACAGCAATGCTTGCTTGATACAGCTGGAAGTCAGTATGGCAGTGGTATAGATTAGTTGTGATATTCTTTACATCTGTGTTCTTCAAAACAAACAAACAAAAAAGTTGACTGATGAGCTTTTTTGTAGCGTAAAAATGAGAAGTGCTACAGGACAGCTGGAGAGGGGGATAAAAAGAGTAAGAGTAAGAAGAGATTTGAGTTGAGTATCTTAAAAGGTGGAGAGAAAAGGGAATTTCAAAGCTCAGGGGAGAAACAACTGGTTTTGATGATCATGGGAAAACAGATCTATTAAAAACGTGGCTAGAAGACAAATGCTGAAGAAAGGATAGAGCAGAAATTTAGTAGCCGTGAAAAGGCATTGATGTGAGGAACCAGCCAATACACTGAGCCCTAGAGCAACAACCACCATAGAGGGTGAGGGGAGGATAATTTCTCAGTGTTAACTGGCAGTAGATGAACTCACAGTGATGTGTAGTTACATAATTCGGAAATGAAGTGTGGAAATACAAAGTATTGTTTTTATTCTGTTTCAGCAAACTGAGAGAAAACAAGAAAACAGCGGAATTAATTAAAACTGCCAATCTTCTCTTTAATTCCTTTGAGCCTTATTATATGTGGGATTACATTGCTCGTTGGTTTGAAGAATGTTGTAGGTAGGTTATAATAGTTAATTTCTGTTTATGTAAAGTTGAAGTTGGCTTTTGTTCTATAAGCTTTTTTCCTTCAGAGAAATCAGTCTAATGTGATCATTTAATCTGTAAGTCTTTTTCTTCCCCTTCACTTTAACTCTAACCATTTGTCCGATTTCAGTCAGATGTGATTGGTGGTCTCAGCAATGTGAGTTCTCACAAACTTAGTGTCTGGGTAAAATCAAGAGACAAAATTAGCAACTCTGCTGAAGGGAAGACTCCAGAGTGATATCAAAGCAAGCTTTTGTTCTATCTGTCCGGTACAGGATTACTCAGTGAGTGTGTAGCAAACCCATCAGCTTTAGCAAGAGTGACTTATGAGAAATGTTATCTTTTGCCCCGCTTTTTTAGGGAAGAAAAAGTGTCGGAGTTCTGTATATGACAAGGAGGGCTATGGGAAGGAACATAGTAAATAAGGGAGAACTGAAAATATTAACAGGAGGGAGGAGGACCAAGGTACCACAGGAGAGCAGGGGTTGTTGCTCAAGCAAGGGATCGATGATGTAGGGATCTAAAATGATATTTGTAGAATTATGTTTTTTTCATTTTTTATGGAATAGCTTAATAATGTCTTATTAAGATATCTGGACACCAAGTTGTCTGAGCCAACAGTTTTCTGTCTTAAGTCAATAAAACTGTGCAGTTTTCTGTAGCCTGAATTTCCTTATTTTATAGTTGAAGACTGGTTTACAGTGAAAGGCTGGTTGCTGCTGTTTGTTTTTCTGCAAGCATGCAGTGAGGCTAAATGAGCTACTAAAAAGTAAAATGAGAGATTGCTTATTTGTTTATAGGGATCATCCCTGATGTGTACAGCTTTGCGTTTTAGTTACAGAAACACGGTCAATGTAAGGAGGAGGTAAAAGTATTGCGAAACCCTGTTTGAATTTTGCAGGAGGACCTTACATGCCAGACTTCAAACTGCACCTGGAGGTTGTGGTGAGCAGTCTGAGTTACCCCTGACAAATTTCTGCTTGTTAGTGGATTTTTTGTTGGATATAGTTTCTTTGGTAAGAATTGCTTTATTTGTTGCTGATACTGGGATTCTATGCATTTATAGTCTACAGAAATACTATACCTGCTTTATTAATTGTTTTTCCTGAAAATATATTGCCATAAATTGATGGACACTTTCAGAAGAAATTTGGGGTTTGTTGCATGATTCTTGACAGATTGATTGAATATAACCAAAGTGGGTTTTATGATGCTTATACATGAACATTTTTGTCTGTCCTAGATTTCTTTTCTCTAAAACTACACTGTATTTTTTACAAGTATAGTTTGGGGTTTTTTTGTAGTTTGATGCGCTAGTTGAGGTATGCAACTTTCTTTTAAGGCTCTTTTAAATGTCATGATAAGATGTATCATCTTTTTTCTGTTGGCATTGCCTAATGTAGCAAAGACTGTTGGAACTGTTTTTTCTATACCTGTCTTTCCTCAATTCTTTCCTTTCTCATTTCAAAGCCTACTAGAAGTATGAGAGTGCTGTGTCAGGTATGGCAATCAGCCTGTTTTCCCTTTAGTTCTTTGTAATTTGTTCATCTTTCATTGTTAAACTTTTATATAAAGGTTATTAAAATAATAGTAGTAGTGTTCTTTAGCCTTATTGTTATGTTTTGTAATGTGCTTGTAGTGTAATGAATAAGATGTAAAATTCCAGGCAAGAGCTAAATATATTTCTGCTTGTTAGTTACCCAATTGTAAAGTTAATTTTGTAATTTTATTATTTTTTTTTAAATAGAGCATGCATTTCTTATTCTTGGATATTAAGATACTAATGCTCCTTTTCCCATGTTCCGTATGTTTAGAGCACGGTTAAGCAAATGATAGTTATCACTGTTATAGAAGATAATTTTCAGTGCGGAATTTGGTGTTACAATTAATGAATTTTACTATTATTTTGCTAGGAGACTTACATTGAAATACAGACAGAACACTTGCCTCAGTTGTTGCTCAGGATGATTTCTGCATTGACGAGCCACCTTCATACTTTGCATTTGTCCGAGCTTACTGATTCTCTCAGACTCTGCTCAAAGATCCTTAGTAAGGTTCAACCTCCATTGCTATCTGCTGGTACAGATGGTATCCTGCAACTTCCTAGTGGACACAGCAGCTCCATCAAAGAATGGGAAAATAAAAAGGTAACTGATTATGTTTTGCAGCATCTTGGAAAAATATTTTTTGTGTGGAAAGGAGAAGAGGGCTTTTGAAGTCTGCTGAACCACCTACAAGGCTTTGATTAGGTTTAGTTTAATATACAACAGTACATATGAAACTTGGGCCATCAAAAGAAATTATAATTGTGCACTTTCTTGTGATAAAAGGTCTTGATTCTCAAGGGATTTTGTCTAGGTTTCATATTATAGATGTATAAACCACTTCAGAATCAGGGCCTAAGAATGGAATAATCAACTAAGTTTTGAATTTGTAATGCACTTCAAGAGTGTTGTTACATGGAAGAACTGGACTCAAAAGAATTTTCCATTTTGGTTACATGTCAGATATATGTAAATTCTCCTCTCACCCAATTTATGTGCATCAAATTAATACCCATCAGTTACTTTACTGTGGCTGTTAAGTTTTTAGAATCAGTCTAGTTTGATCTATACAACCATGGCTCTGTAAGGTATGTTAAGTGACATGCCCTGAAATCCTTGTTCTCCCTCTGAAGAAACTAGAGGAACGTCACAGAATAATTTGGGTTGGAAGCAATAGTTACAGGTCACTGCTCAAGGTAGGGTTGTTTTCAAAGTTCGATTGTACTTTAAAGCTAGGTTAGATCACTTAGGATCGTATCCATCTTAGTTTTGAGTATCTCCAAGGATGAAGATTCCATAGCTTCTCTGTACAGCTTGTTTGTTTGCAGTTATTTAATCACAATTTCTGGTGTTACATCTTTTCAGCTACCTCATGAGAAGTCACAGCAATAAAGACACATTCTCTTCCTTCACAACTCTTAGCATCCTTTTTCTTAAAACTGAGCAAATCCAGCTCTGTGCTTTCCCGTTGTGACAGGTGCTCCCACGGTGACTCTCCACTGGACTTGCTAAGTACATCAGTGTTTGATTTATACTAGTGAGTGCAAACTTGAACACAATATTCCAGATGTGCTCTTAAAACTGTTGAGCAGAGGGACTATTCACTTCGCTTGACTTGCAGGCTGTACTTTTACTAATACAGTCCTGTATGTGGTTGGCCTTCTTCACCAGAGAATAGTCCATTGCTGGCTCATGTTCACCTTGTCCATTAGGTCTCCACCATCTTTCCTGTAGGATTCTATTTTTTTTTTTTTTTTTGATCCTGTTTTGATTGAATGATGTTGCCATTTGAACCTTCAATGGCCTTTTTCTTTCAATTACAAATGACTCATATATGGCCATGGCTTCTGTTAAGAGAAAGTGAAATTAATTACTATGTTTCTGATCTCTTTTACATTGTATTTTATAAGACACAATCACCCCTTATGTCTTTCCAAGCTTTTTAGTGCATATTTACACAGGAGACGGTGAAAGCTGTCTCAATTTTTTATTCTTACTCCAACTCCAGTAAAGCATTTACCATAAATAATTATGTCTCTACATTAATTTATAAGTGAAAAAGTTATTCAGATTATTAGATTATGCTCAAATTCTGTATGTATAGATGTCTCATGATTAGGAAGTCAGACAGCAAGATGACTTCTGACTTCTTGGCCTGTTAGACCTCAGACAACATCTGCCATCGCCAGTAAGATGGCTAGGTGAGAACTATATAGGCATGTTCTTCACCTGCATTTCCTCCCACTGATCCATCCATTTCTTTGTTTCCCTGTACACCTCACATTCTCACCAGAAGAGACTATACTACCAGTTACCAACAAGACTACAGGGGCTTAAGGCAGCCCAGGAAGCCTCTGTGGGTTCGAGTAGAAATAGTTCATCCGATTTGTACATATTCTGAAATGATGGGGAATTAAGCAACATAATGAATCATGAAGAGCTGTTGTTTCTGAAGCAAGGCTTCTTTCTTGGGAGATGATTCTTTTTTTTTTTTTTTGATTTTTTTTTTTTTTTTTTTTTTTTTTTTTTTTTTTTTTTTTTTTTTTTTTTTTTTTTTTTTTTTTTTTTTTTTTTTTTTTTTTTTTTTTCCCCTTCTTTCTTTCTGGTTGCAAATGGTTAGTAGTAGTTTTTAAACGAAAATTTATTTCTTCCAAATCTTGGGGCTGGTATATATAAAACCAAAAGATACTGCTTGTACCAGGTATGTATCTATGAATTTAGGTTCCATCTGCATTTAATAGACTATTTCATAAGTTGAAGAGTATAATCTTTATTGAGAAATTGAGCTGGCTTTATTAGTGTAAATGTGAAAGTGGGGAATAATATTTTTTATATTATGAAAGATTTTATTCTTCATTTACAACTCCACAGGTCACTTTTTTGGTGGTGTGTAGCTGTAATGTTAAGTGACACTCATCCTGTCTTCCCGACGAGACAAAACAATAGCCGTGGTACTGCGAGCACTAGTATAAACAGAGAGTTATTAGGTTAAAATAGTTTAAGATCTAATGTGATACTTGTTCAGTGGGAACTTGAAAAGCATGATGAGAGAAGTGTGTGCTTTTTTCAACTCTCTCAAGTCTTCCCGTTTTTCTTTGCTGACGTCTCCTTTCTTTGTCTCCTTTGCCTGCAGGCATTTTTTACTCTTCTCTGTGCCGCAGTTGCTGATTAAGATAAATACCTTGTGCTTTCGTAGAGCATGATAAAATCTACAGTATTAAAAGAGTCTTGCTAGCTAAAGTGAGCATAAACAACCTAGTTCAATGTCCTGCTTCCTGCAGGACATGAGGGGTTTTCTGTGATAAAGGAATACTTAGGGGTTTGGTGCTGTATAAATGAATAATACCTGTGCTTATGCATTTCAGCATTCTTTCATTAAAAACTTGACATGATTATGATATGAAGAAAATGTTAAAAGCAGTAACATTGCTTTGTAAAATTTGCTTTGTAAACAATGCTTTTGTTTGTTTCTTTTAATAGCTTGGTCTGGCAAGCTTACTGAAACATCAAACATTTTATATGAAGAGCTTTTAAACTGTAGAACAAAATTGTTGCTTTCAAATGGAGAAGCATATCCTCGCTAGGACCTAAATAACCCAGTCTGAAGAATCATTACACTTTTCTCTCACTTAGGTGCCATCAGTTTCGCTTGAAAATCCGAGTGACGTGTTTGAAGATGGTGAAAATCCTCCAAGCAGTCGATCCTCAGAAAGTGGCTTCACTGAGTTTGTCCAATACCAGGCAGATACAACTGAGGACATTGACAGAGCACTGAATGAAAGTCACGGTGCACCTGGGATTCCTATTATCGGGAGCACATCCTCAGAGACTGAGACAGCATCAACTGTGGGATCCGAGGAAACCATCGTACAGCCTCCTTCCATAATGACACAGGGCACCGCAACTCGAAGCGGGAAAACGATCCAAAAGACTGCAATGCAGTGCTGTTTGGAGTATGTCCAGCAGTTTTTAACCAGATTTATCAACCTGTATATCATTCAGAGTAATTCCTTGTCTCAGCCTTTAGGGGCAGAGCTTCCAGTAGATCCCACTAGAGAGCAAGGACAGACCACAAAATGGGACAGAGAATCACAAGTTGATGCTAAGATGAGGAAAGCAAACAAGAAAAAAACACCGAAAGAATACCTCTCTGCCTTTATTGCTGCCTGTCAGCTCTATCTTGAATGTTCAAGCTTTCCCGTTTACATTGCTGAAGGAAACCGTACTACGGAATTACATCCTGGGAAGCCTGACATTGGTAAGCTGCACTCTTCTTGGTTCTTTGCTTTTCATTTTTATTTTTATTTTTTTGAATTTAAAGTAATCTTGCTTGTGTGTGTTGCTGTTTGCTGTTTCCCTCAGAAGTGTAAGTTTCCTTATGTAGGAATTGGTTTGCTTTTTGGGAACAAAACTATTTTCTCATAGATTTTAAGAATGTTGCTGACATGGGATTTGACACTAATTTGTATTTGTCATTCCAATACTAATTACGCAAATGGAAGCCTGAGAGTAGAATCTAGATTTTCAGATGTTCCTATTTACTGTATGGATCCATGATGTTTTCTTTGTTGTATTTTGTAATAGCCACAGATAGCATCAAGTATGTTTTCAACTTAATTTCAACAGTTTTGCACATTGATCACTTTGCGCAACACATGGAAAACCTCTGTTCATGAAATTTTATACCAGATCAGAAGTTAATTAATTTTACTTTGCTCCTATTAAAGGAACGGATCTTGCAAACAATTCTAGCTAGTTGCATTAAAAAAACAAAATAAAAATGGTGAGGTTTTTCAAAGTGTGAACACATTCAGACACAGATACAGAAATTTGATTAAAATACTGACAGTTCTGAATTACTATGAAATGTGACATTTTAGATGGACAATCTTCTTTACAGTTTGCAAAGCCTTCAGTTTACAGTTCCAATTTTAGTTCCACATTTGCTCCGTAGCTTGAGAGTTGCTGCCTTAAAATGGTATCATAGTGGTTATGCTCGGAGCATGCAAGAAATAGTTACAATACCAATTCTGACTACTGTTGCCACAATTGTCTTCTGTGATTTTATTTTTTCTAGGAAGCTTCATGGTTGCAACTTTTTATTCCTATCCCACAACTTTCAAAATTGGAGACTTGGAGTTGAATAGGGTTTTTTGGCTTTTTGAAACAAACATGTTAATTTAACATGGCTTCTTCTTCTATTCCTGTAGTCTTTAGGATGTGTTGCCTTCATTATACAGCGAGGAGCAAAGTGTATCTTTGAATTTGAGAACTAGACATATCACACATTTATGGCAGTTGAAGGCGACTTGGTTACAGCTGTTTATTAATTAAGGGTATTGCAGAGCTGAAGAGCTCCTGCCTTTTGTAAAACATCTAGCATAGGATATTTGTGCTTCTATAGCATGATCTAGAAAAATGTGTGGGTGTTAATTATTTATTTTCTAAAAAATTGTTTATTTTTTCCAAACACTAGCAACCTACAAATGAGTGCTCCGGCAGAAGACTAGAAATATTTTAAAATTCATCTACTTGCTTCTATGGATGTGGAGTTTTTGGTTATTGCTGCCTTGTAAATTCTAAAGCAGGTTACCTGTAGAGCTTGAGCAGCATATGCCTTGTGTGAAGGCAGCGATTGCAGAAATCCTCTCCGCTATAAATGTCTTGGATTTGTAGTGCTCGTTCATCATTTGAACCTTCCCGTTTGTAATGCTGCATTTGCAGTTTATTAGTGTGGCTTTGAGGAGTAAGCATATGCTGTAGGTGCTTGAAACGAATGGGAAGGAATTTGTTTGAGATGTAAACATCTGTTGTACGGGCTGGCAGGGCAGAGTCATGGGAACAGGACTGCACAGCTGTCCTGGGAGTCCTGCTTCTCATGACGTTCTCTACCGTAGAACGGAGAAAGGGAGAAAGTAGTTACCATAATTCACATACTAGCCTTTTCTTCATCCATTGGTATGTTTTTTTTTTTTCTACTGCAGAAGAGGCTGGTTTTATTGGTGTTCTAAATTTGAAACATTTTTTTGATAGGTTGTGTTATGGATGTAACCCAGTTGCCTTTAATCAATGGTGAGAGTCAATCTGTTTATTTGAAGGAGCCAAATTAATCTGATATTGATAGAACATAATTGTACTTACATTTTGCTGTATGCTTAATCTCAGATAAGTGCGTGCTGTTTATAACTGAGGAAATTAACAATGGAACAGAGTGGAGCTCAGAATAAAGTTAATATCTGTAAACTCTAGAACATTATATAGAATTGTTAGGTATATTTACGCTCCAGTTTACATTGCGAAATTAACTATCTTGGATATAAATAAGAAATTACATCCTCCTTTTAATTCTAAGTATTTGTGTTTGTTGAATGACGCTTGCGTGTAGCACGTTTGTGTCTGATTCTAAAAGGATTTGCCTGTATTAGGAATGTGATCAGGAGAGTCCTTTTGAAGTTTTAAGAAAAATTACTGTGGTATCTCTGAAGTAAAGGGCTACATTGTTCACTTGGAGAGTTGACTGTGAACTTAAGGGAAAGACACTTGCATTATTAGGCTATTAAGTGAGGCGACAGTAAGAAGGGGAAAACCACCACTCCAGTGAAAGCAGAGTATTGTCTAATAGGATCAAGTTTCTGCCACCCAAAACATCAGTTTTTCACAGATACTTTTACCTTTAAAGTGTTGCCAGGAAAATATCTACATTTTTTGTCAGTTTAAACTGAATTTGTATATATAAATAATATACATAGGTAATTCTGTATGTATGTGTATTGTAATACCGATACAATGTAACCAAAATTGTTATTATTATAATATATATAATTAAAGTACTACCTAATCATTTGAAACTACAAACTACAATGTTATGACTTGATAGTTGCTCCACAATTTCCTGGAGGAAAGTGAATGAAAAGATGTGCAAACTACTAAAAGTCCAGTTTTGTCTAAAAGGTGAAATCATGTGGATGCATTTCTGTAGAATTTATTTTTCTCTTTCTTATTCAAGTTACCTATTTATTTTTGATTACTAAATATTTGAAGTGATCCTGTATTACATTCTTGATTAGGTTATTTTTAAAATAGAGGTAACATCAAGAAGTATCTTTCTCCTGCATACTTTTCCTAAAGCCATACAATGGACAGGTTGAAATATGAAAGATAAAGGACAATTGTGCGTATGGTCATGGGATGTAAAGGGAAAAAATGATAATATTTAAAAATTTTAAATGAATGTATCATCTGCAATTTTTATTTCAGACTGTGAACAAGTACAGCCTCCACTGTGGCTACAGACTTTAATGAATGCTTGCAAGCAAGCAAGCAATTTCAGTGTTCAGGGTGTTACTATTTCCCTTGTGATGGACTTGGTTGGACTGACTCAGTCTGTTGCTCTCGTCGCTGGAGAAAATCTGAACAGTGTGGAAACTGCTCAGCCTCTTAGCCCTAACCAGGGAAGAGTGGCAGTGGTCATCAGACCTCCTCTGACTCAAGGCAATCTGAGATACATGGCTGAAAAGACAGATTTCTTCAAGGTACAATGCAGTATCTTGTTGCTGTTTTCTCCAGACTTTTTTTCCTTGCTAGTGAAGACTGACAGTCTTGGCCATTTTACCACCCTTGGTATGGTAAACTAGATTTTATTGCTGAGTATTTTGATAATAGTTGTAACCTGTGTTAAACTCTAAATGAAAATACATAGTAAGTTTCCCCACTGCGATTGTCTTACTGACTGCATGGGTGAAAATCCTTGCTTGAATGAATATTTATGAAGTATAAATAAAAACCTGATTGAACAGCATCTTAAATTAGCAAAGGTATGAAACTGAGATGTGCATAATGTAGGACTCTGGTAAGCCACACTCTGCATTTCTGTAATTTATGTAAGAAATCATTTACGAAAGATAATCAGCATCAGGGTCTATTATGTAGTTCATTATATTTCAGTGAAAATTTATTTTTGGAGATGCCTGTGAGTTCTGACTCCTAAACAGGAACTTTTTATGCAGTAAGTTACTGCAGTGTTTCAAGCAGTTCCTTGTGTTCATGTGAACTAAAAAAGAACAGTTTTATAGACTGCGTATTGGTCATGTTGTGCCATCAGATGCAATGTCTCCCATCATTGCATCGAATTCAACATAGTCTAAAGCAAAACAAGGCATGATACTCATTCACTTGTCTCTTGCAACTTCTGTTTTCATGTACAAAGCATATAGCTTTAACTCTTTGGGACCAGTTGGGTGATGGAACTCCTCAGCATCATCAGAAGAGTGTGGAGCTCTTCTACCAGCTACACAACCTCGTTCCCTCTTCTAGCATTTGTGAAGATGTTATTAGTCAACAGCTGACTCACAGAGACAAGGCAAGTTATTCATGTATTTCCTGAAAGATGAATTGGGTATATAACTATAGAAATATCTTTAGAAAAAGGACTTGCTGCCTCAGAGGAGGACACGAATAACTTCAGTGTTGCAAAAATGTTGCCTTACGTTGCTTATTTCAGACAAAAAAATACTCCTTATCTTTTACTTGCATGCAGAACATGAGATGTGTCCACCCTCTGACGCTGCCACCCACTCACAAGACACTTTATCTGTAGTAGAGCCCTGATTTCATGATATCTTCGTGTTTTGCAAACCTGTGCAAAGTGTTTGTAATGATGGTAATTGACTATAGATTTTTCTAGATGCTATTCTAGCTGTCCTAACCACTCTTCTTTCCCTGTACAACTCCATCAAACTTAAGCGCGCTTTTTTCCTGTGTCCCAACAGATACTCCTATTTAGTCTAATTCTTGCATCTTGTCTAATAATTTGTCCCAGTAGAGCATCTAGACTTTCTGCTTCCTTTCCTCCACAGACCTTGGAGAAGGCACAACAGCCACGTTACTGCCATTGCTCTGTCTCTCTTGCTTTCCTTGATAGTGGTGTTGGATTGCTTCTTTCCTAAGGCTATCATATTTGGTCTCCTTTATATTTGTATCCTTTTGCTTTCTCTTTTCTCTCTCTGTCAGCAGAGGTGTACTTACTGCCTTTCTCTTTGTGTCACCACCCTCTTTTTACAGTTTGAGATAAGTTTTCAATTCCTTTCCCTTTCTGTGAGATGCATGAGTCTGCTGCATTTGATATTATTAGTTTGCTGCTTCAGCTTTAATTCCCTTTCTCTTTTAAGCAGCAGTGAATTGGTTTGGGGTTTTTTTGCCTTTCTGACAACTTTATAATATTATCTCATTCTGGCTCTTTTTGTAAGAGTTAATGTAAAGATAAGACAAAAGAGTAGCTTGTGATTAATAAGATTTAATTTCCAGGTCCCAAGAGCTGTGCTATATATTTCTGAGCTCCATCTTCTGACACTTGTCTCACTTAATAATTTCCAGATAAAGTGCTTCTGTGAGATTCTTTTCCCCTGTTGGGAAGCAGAGGATTTGTAAAATAGCTAGATAACTTCACTGAAGAGGCTTCTGTACAATTCTTCTCCACTCTCACGCAAGGCCCTCTCTAGTTATTTGTCAGTAAAAGATTTGAATTCTGACATTTTCTGCCATGTTTGGCAGTTCTGGAGGGCAGCTAATAAACTGCTCTGAGAGTAATTGCAATTTTTCTATGCATCTGTGTTTTTGTGGGGAAATGTGCTTGCCTACTCTGCTCTGACTGTGAGTTGTCTATGCATTTCTTAGCAGTGTCCTGCCTAGACTACGCTTTTCTTGAAGGTCTTTACTTTCCATCTCTGTCTCATATCAAAAGCTGTGGACTATAATTTGAGCAGCACCTCTGATAATGCTGTATGGTTTCTTGTTATTACTTTGTCACTTGTCCTGTCTCCTGTTCTGCTACCACCGATTGTAATGTTTGCTCATGACCCACCTTGGCGAATATCACCCATTCTTGATTGCTGCTTGGATGTCTCTGTTTTTTTCAGAAGTGATCTGGGCTGTCCTATTGATTACTTCTGTTTTCCTATCAGTTTAGCTAATCCAAGTAAAGTAGTATTTTCAAAATGTTTTGAAGCTGGCAGATACTCAGATTGTCGACAAGCGGTGTTTCTTTTAGGTCTATGGTTAGCCTCTATAGTTATATGCTAGACAAAGAGGACTTTTCAGCATTCAGGGACAGACTTAGGTAGGAGACTTTATCTCTTATGAGAAACTAGGTTCTGCTTCCCAATATGCACATGCTTCGCTTTTACTATCGTTAGCATGTTGTGACAGGTACTCCATATTTTTTTTATTTTTTTTTTCCCTCCCCTAGAAATTTGTTTCAGATAGAGGTTATCAATTTGACATTTGAGTTGAGACCTTTCTCATGCTTTCAATTTTAGATATATGAATTGGTTTCATAGCCCCAACAGAACGAATGATAGGGAATTACTTGCTTACATGCTCTGGCAACTCATGGTTCATAGAATCATACATTCGGGTTGGAAAAGACCCTTGGGATCATCGAGTCCAACCATCAGCCCTACTCTACAAAGTTGTCCCCTACACCATATCCCCCAACACCTCATCCAAACAACCCTTAAACACTTCCAGGGATGGTGACTCAACCACCTCTCTGGGCAGCCTATTCCAGTGTCTGACTACTCTTTCTGTGAAAACCTTTTTCCTAATGTCCAGTCTAAGTCTACCCTGTTGCAGTTTGAAGCCATTCCCCCTTGTTCTATTGCTAATTACCTGTGAGAAGAGACCAGCACCAACCTCTCCACAATGTCCTTTCAGGTAGTTGTAGAGAGTGATGAGATCTCCCCTTAACCTTCTCTTCCTCAAACTAAACAGTCCCAGCTCCTTCAATCCTTCGATGTTGGTGTGACTTCAGAAACAGTTAACTTTTTGCCTTCCTACCAGAGAGTAACCAGGTCAGCAAAAGTAAATGGAAGCCAATCTGTCAATCACTGCACTTCACAGCTTGGCATATTGATAAAACTGCTGATGATTTATAGTTTCATTTATGAGGCTGGTTTGTGAACTGCTGTGACTGTGGATGTGACACTGCCTCATTTCTGCCAACCTTCTTGGGAAAACAGTAATTTCTTACATACTCCCAGCACGGATTGCAAGAGCTTATATGGAGTCATCTGTAGGTGTTTGACAATTGGTACTTTCACTCTTTATTCTGCAGTTGTTTGTGAATTGTTTCGTGTAACTATATTTATTTTGCAGCACTGTTGTGTTTTTTTTTTTTTGTTCTTCTTCTTTTCCTATGAGAAGTGTATTTTTTCTAAACACGCATGATGTTTCCTGTACTTTGCAGAATGCTGCTGTTTCTCTTGTTTGTTGTTTCTTTTTCAGTTTGCTTAATGTGATCTGTCTTGTGTCCTTTCTGTAATTTCAGTTTTTGTAGCTTTTACTTAAAACTTTCATTATTGTGGCAGATATTGATTGTATTAGCTGTTGCAAAGCTTCTTATGCTGTATGTTGTAAATTAAGTCTAGAAGTATGCCAAATTGTCATATTGTAAATATAGCTACTGCTTACTCCCAGTACATATATATTTTAAGAACAAACAAGTCAAATCTTCATCCTCGTGTCTCTGCTTATCGTCTAGTAATTTGGTTTTAAGCCTTGATTGTATTTGAAAGTAATTTTGATGTTTTATTCAGTATAACTGCCCTGATTTCTGTGCTTTGTTTGTTCACTCCTACAACTGCTTAGCAGCTTCCTTGTCTCCTGGGTAAAGCTGTTTAAACACATGTACCTATGTATTTGTATCATAGTATGGCGTTTAGTGTTGTTCACAGCTTGCTGGAATAACTTTGCCTTGATCAGCTACACTAAAGAGATAAAGACATAAAATTTGTTACTCTAATACCATTATCGCTATTAAATGTTCTGCATATCATTACTAGTGATTACAAGTCCTTTGGGCAGTAAGCATGTCCTGTCTGTCCAAATAAAACTCTTAATGAACTGAATTTGGCATGTTAGTGGTGAACTCTGTGTTACATCTAGGTAGAAAATTCTTACCTCTCTCTCTAGGCAGCTTCTTTTCGTTCCCTTATTTCCATGGATACTGTGTTTAATCCCATCATTTCAGACACTGTCTCTAAAAATTTCTCTTCTTTCTCTGCCTCTTCATATCTGAAAAGCTTGCATGTTGCTTCCTGCTCTTTCTTCATGATCTCATCTAGTGCCTTGATACGTATAGATAAACCCACTGAAAACAGAGCTGTGCAAGTTGTGAGAGTAAAATAAGTCTTGTACAAGCCATCATGTTTAAGCATTTAAAACTTTTTCAAGCGAAGCTTTGAAACTGAGGCAGCCAAAATCAAGATGGGAGAGAATCCTTTCATGCCACTAAACTGTTTGTGGAGACCTATTGTGGCCTATTACTGTTTCTAATGTTAGAAAATAGGATTTGAACACACAGTCAAAAAAGTTAATTTTAATAATTTCATTATCTCTTTTAAGATGATGTATGCCCCCCCTATTTTTATTCTAGTTCTTCTCAGAGTCTGTTGTATTCTGATAGATCTAACTTATAATTTGGCCCACAGAAAATAAGAATGGAAGCTCACGCAAAGTTTGCAGTGCTATGGCATCTCACCCGTGACCTTCATATTAACAAGTCTTCTTCCTTTGGCCGTACCTTTGACAGGTTGGTGATTGAAAGCATGATTCTGTTGAAATAATTTTGCTTCAGAAACTTTAACTACATTATACTGGCAGCATAGAGTATATCGAAACTGGAGAACTGCAGTATAACTGTGAGAGCAAGGAAGGAGGACAAGAAATAAATGAATGTTAGGCAAAATTGTTTTCACAGTAATGATTATGTAAGATGAAATTTTTCCTGGTAGCTGTGAAGAGTTGGACAGGAATGGTGATGTGATTTACTGACTATCACTGTAATTAAAATATTTCTGTATGTTGAACATGGTATCTGAGTCCTTGCCATGATTTGGTGTTTTTTAAAAAAACTTCTCTCTCCTGCATTTTTTTTTTTTTTTTTTAATCATCCAAGAAGTGAACTATATAAAAATTGAAAGCAACAGTAAAGCTAAGAAAACTTAAGAAAAAAATTGCAAAACCACTAAGATATGAAATTCTTTTTTGTTTAATCTTTGTGCTTTGTGTCAGGTGTCATTTATGGCAAGCAACAGAGGATTTCTGGTTTTTGTTCTGATATCAGACTACCTTCATAGGAAAAACTGAGTGATCCAAACTCTGAACTACTCTTATCTTCTTCAGCTAGCATAAATGTTGTGAAAAAGTGCTTATTTGAATTTCCTAATGTGTGCTTAGCTGTAGGAAGTAGAGTAAAACGGTTGTTATTTCGTTGGCTTGATAGTGTCACTCACTGCAGAACTAATGATAAAGTCTGTACATAGAGCTAAGAGCTTTTGAATGTGTACTACTGGAAGTTGTAAAACAGTCAGTAAAATTCAAAGTCCAATATATATGTTGTTTTTTCTCAAATCTAGAAAAGATTCTAAAGCCTAAAAGTATTAAAAGAAGAAAATAACGAAAGTGGGAAGTGCTGAATTGTCAAGTAATTTATTTTCTCCTTTCTGAAAGAAAAGATCTTTGAATACATTATCTTCTCTTCTTCATGCATCTCTGTGAATTGGCTTTTAATGTTTTATCTTTTTGTACTGCACTAGCACTTAGTTGGCAACCAAAGCTTGTTATGCTAGTAGCTGTGCAAATACTTGAACTGACTACACAACTGCTACTGTAAGAGCAGCTCTCTAAACTGTCTTTATTACTAGCTTTTCCTGGCTGTTTCTTCGTTAGGCTAGACTAAAATATAAAACTTCGGGTTGCAAAGTTTAGATTCCAAAGACAATAGCGTTTTGTATGGAGAAGACACTGGAATATGTACTGTCATGTTGAAATTCATTATGTATCAGATTAAAATGGGATTATTCTGAGAGTAGTGCAGAATTTGTGCTAGGTTCATTCTTCTTTCTATTCTAGATCTCTGTTTATCATGCTGGACAGCCTTAATAGCTTGGATGGTTCTACGTGGTCAGTGGGACAAGCCTGGTTAAATCAAGTGCTTCAGAGACATGATATTGCAAGGGTTCTTGAACCTTTGCTCCTACTGCTTCTCCATCCTAAAACTCAGCGAGTTTCTGTTCAGCGAGTACAGGCTGAATGTCACTGGACTAAATCTCCCTATCACCCTGAAGAAGAAAGTGAAAAGCACTTTATGCAGAAATTTAGCTGTGCTGATGGTATGTACACAAGAAGGCTGTAGAAAGTTCCTTATCTAATTTCTTTATTTGGTATTTGCACATAAAAATTTCTACTACGTTTTTAATGTTAAGGGTAACTCGCAAAACAAAGTACTGGAATAGCTACTGCTTATGTGTGCATTTGTGCATGTTTTTAATAATTCAAGTTTGGGTATCCACGTACCTTTGAAGTTTTGCTGTTCTCAAATTAAAATGATATGCAAGTATTTTAATGCAGAGCATTTTCTTATGTGTTACTGAACTTCAGTAGGACTTAAGAATACAGCTTGCAGCTTAACCAAGAAATGAAACGTTTTTATGAATTAGGACCACTCGTATGGAACTGGCTGAAAACATACTGATAAGGCTTGAAGATGGTTGCACATATTGTGTAGTTTTAGTAACTTTCTACTAATAATTGTTTTTTATGAAGACACGAGCAGATAAGACTGTATAAGGTTTCATGGGATAATTTTGTTGGTTTGCTAGGGTCTACTGCTAAAGTCTCAATAATAGTTTGAATTCCAATTTTTAATTCTAAATTCTTATTCTGAAGAGCAAAATATTATGTGTATAATTTTTTTTATTTTTTCTTTAAGCATTTTCCCATGTGCCTGTAAGCCAAGAACAACTTATTATACCTAAAGAAAGCAATGAAAAACAACTTGCTATGGATGAAATGGAGAATTTCAGCCTAACTGTCAACCCTCTGAGTGACAGGCTTTCCTTGTTAAGTACCAGCAGTGAGACCATACCAATGGTTGTGTCTGATTTTGACCTTCCTGACCATCAAGTTGAAATACTGCAGAGTTCTGACTCTGGCTGTTCTCAGTCATCTACTGGAGACAACATCAGTTATGAAGTGGAAACAGAAAGCCTGAGTGCTCAAGATAGTTCTCAGACTCTGAGAGAAGACTCACCTGATGAAATTGTGCAACAAGTGGTTACAGACCTTATATGCAAAGTTGTAAGTGGTCTTGGAGAAGAGGCTGAACCTGTTAAACATAGTCTACACTCTGAGGATGCTTCATGTAAATTCAGTCCTTTGGATAACTCTGCAGAGATGACAAAAAGTGAAGATCAAACTATTCAAAGTAGCCAGAGTAGTTTGCTTAGTAATGATAGCTCCCAATTGCTCTCAGCCTCTACTGAGACCGGCCTTGAGAGCTTAAGAGATGAAATCTCAAGAAATAACTCTTCACCCTGTATTGCAGAAAGCCAGCAATCCCTCTCTGATCTCACTCTTGCTTCTGCTGAATCAAAGGCCCGAAAGCGAAGCCACAGTAGTATTCAGTTCAGCTTTAAAGGAAAGCTACCAGAAAAAATGTCAGAAAAAGAAACAATTGTTAAAGATGCTGGTAAACAACCGGGTGCAAAACCTAAGGTGAAAATAGCCAAAAAGAAAGATGAAGAGAAGAAGAAAGCACAAACAGAAAAGCTTAAACAAACAAATGTCTTCTTTAGTGATGGTCTTGATTTAGAAAACTGGTACAGTTGTGGAGAAGGAGAAATTTCAGAAATAGAAAGTGATGTGGGGTCCCCAGGAATGCGGAAATCTCCCAACTTCAATATTCATCCGTTGTATCAACATGTGCTGCTTTATCTTCAGCTCTATGACTCTTCAAGGACATTATATGCTTTTTCTGCAATTAAAGCGATTCTGAAAACAAATCCTTCGGCTTTTGTAAGTGCTATCTCCACTACCAGCGTCAACAATGCGTACACTCCTCAGCTTTCGTTGCTCCAGAATCTTCTAGCCAGGCATCGAATATCTGTTATGGGCAAGGATTTCTATAGTCACATCCCAGTTGATTCCAACCATAACTTTCGGAGCTCTATGTACATAGAAATTCTTATCTCCTTGTGTTTATACTATATGCGGAGCCATTATCCAACTCACGTTAAAGTCACCTCGCAAGATCTGATAGGCAACCGTAATATGCAAATGATGAGTATAGAAATTCTGACCCTTCTCTTTGCTGAGTTGGCAAAAGTGATAGAGAGCTCTGCGAAGGGCTTTCCTAGTTTTATTTCGGACATGTTGTCCAAGTGCAAGGTTCAGAAAGTGATCCTGCATTGTCTGCTGTCTTCCATCTTCAGCGCACAGAAATGGCACAGTGAAAAGATGGCTGGAAAAAACATAGTGGCTGTAGAAGAAGGTTTCTCTGAAGACAGCCTTATAAATTTTTCTGAAGATGAATTTGACAGTGGTAGTACTCTGCAGTCACAGCTCTTAAAAGTACTTCAGCGGCTGATTGTGCTGGAACACAGAGTAATGACTGTGCCTGAGGAAAATGAAACGGGCTTTGACTTTGTCATAACGGATCTGGAGCACATCGGTCCCCAGCAGCCGATGACTTCTCTTCAGTATTTACATTCCCAGCCAATAACCTGCCAAGGCATGTTTCTCTGCGCAGTGATACGAGCTTTACACCAGCACTGTGCCTGTAAAATGCATCCCCAGTGGATTGGCCTTATCACTTCTACGTTGCCTTACATGGGAAAAGTTCTTCAAAGGGTGGTTGTTTCAGTGACTCTTCAGCTCTGCAGGAACTTGGATAATTTAATTCAGCAGTATAAATATGAAACAGGATTATCCGATAATAGGTATGTGTGTGTAGAGGTTTGATTGTGTTGAATTACTTCACAACCGGATTAACCCATTTTAAAAAATTGAATTTCTTATTTTAGACCTCTCTGGATGGCATCAGTCACTCCCCCAGATATGATTCTTACTTTATTAGAAGGGATCACAACAATAATTCATTACTGCCTCCTGGATCCGTCTACGCAGTATCATCAGGTAAACTTATCCGAGTGTTCAAGTGATTCCTATACAGTACATGTCAAATTAAAGACTGTGATTATATTAGTGGGTGTGAAGATCTGAGTGGCCAAGATACCAAATATATTGTCTTAGCTATACATAGATCTTTGATCATTTAGACATCTCAAATAGAAAAGGTATTTTCTACTAATTATACTTTTAAAATAATAATCTAGATTTTGTTTGATTGGTTTGGTTTTGGAGGTGTTTTGTTTTTGTTTTTTTTTTGTTACCCTGAAATAACTAACGTAGGAATTCTTTAACTTTCAGATCTCTAAAATGCCACTTGTTAGAGCTGGCTTTGTTTTGTGAAACTTCCCAGACTGTCTATCCTGTTACTTCCTGATGGGACTGTGTTCATCTTGCAATATGTCAAAACATTCTCCTTCTGCTCCTTCTGTATATTCACAATTTGGCTTTTTAGTCAAGCAATATTTTTAGATCTGATATTCTGAGCACAGTCTGTTAAGAATCTGGCCCATGTTCTGCAAGAAAATTCTTAGCTTGCTCTCTCTGCAATCTTGGTTTTCCTTCTTTATTTTTTTTGTTCTTATATCCCTTTGCCTTCAATTCGTTTAAAAGTAACAAAAAGGTGTTTATTTTTGGTGCAAGCGAATAATTTTGCCTAGAGTATTAGTCACACTTAGAATACTAAAATAATTGTTTTGCAAAGGTATAGGCAGCTGATACAATCTTGATTGCTGTCAACATGAGGCCTCGTGTTCAGAATACATTTGATATTGTACAACTGAGTCAAAAGATTAACTGTTGTTTTTAATGGACTCAAAACCTGTACATACTATGAGCATTATTGAAAAACTGTTTTGAGAAATTTAGCGGACATGGAAGCTTTCAACCTCAAGTCTCAATTTATGCTATTTTACTTATGCTGTTTATGTAGATAGTTAATGCTTTTTCTCCTCTCTCCCCTTCAAATCCACTAGCTTTTGGTTAATGTAGATCAGAAGCACCTGATTGAAGCACGCAATGGAATCCTGTCTATCTTGCACATGATCATGTCTTCTGTGACTTTGCTGTGGAGCATCCTTCACCTTGCAGATTCCTCAGAGAAAACTACTGCTGCTGCTGCTGCATCCATTACCACGATTAATCTTGGGTCAACAAAGGTCAGATTATCAGGGATAATATCATTTAAGTTGTTCATTAATGTCTTTGTCAAACTAAGTCAAATTCCCTTCCCTTAAATATAAATTGAGTTTTAATACTTTTGCACTCATCTACTCACCCCCACAAACGAGGCTTTTATAAATGGGTATTGAATCAACTTGTAAACTTGAGTGTATCAATTCAAGACAACAATGTCTCAAGGCTTTGCTTTCTACAATGCAAATGAAATTAATCCTAAAAATAATTTAAATCTCCCTCTTATTACTCAAAAGATGTAAAATATTAATGTAAAATCTTTGAGAAAATGAGAACTCTCCTTTTAAAACATCTGCTATTCAAACACGTATGAACTCGTTCCTTTATTCCATCAGTTCCCATAGAGTGATGTCACTGTCCACAGGGAAATGTCCTAACAGATAGTGAGCTAGTAATCATAAAGAAGTGAACCTGAGAAGGGGTCAAATAAGATTATACTGAGAACACTGCCTAGCCCTCTTAATGGAAGCAGTTCAAACTTCTTATACTTCACGTTATTAAAGAGGAAATTGTCATTTAAAATGTAAATTCTTTAAAATAAGGTTTCCTCAGTTAATTGCAATACTGTCAGATGCTGTTTGTGATGATACTATGTTACATCCTTTTCAACCTTTGTCATTCAGATTGAAGGAATAAAAACTTATCTAAGACTCCATTATCTTTGCACAGTTGGCGTCTATGCTCATATTTGTGCTGCCCGTAGCATTTCCTACTCACTGAAATCAACGGGCTCTGTACTTATTGATGGCCTATAATATTATGCTACTTCTGTGGAAAAAAAAAGGATAAGCTTTTGTACTCTGGTTAAGTATGAACTCTTCTTTACATCCCAACTTTTCTTTAAAGAAATTTGCCCAAATCCAAAGTATTCAAAAGAGCATTCAGCATGTCCTCTATATGAAGTCCAGTTTAAATTCAGCTGGTTTTGTATAGTATCAGGATAGGTTAATTTACTTTTTCATCTCATTGCTTTTGGGTGATGCTTTTATAACTGCCTTGGAATTGGTGGATGTGATTTAAAAATCACATGAAACTGTGAAACTGTACAGAACTGTGTCTCTAAATATAAACAAACTTTTTAAGTTTGTACAACTAGAATTACTTTGGCAGCCACACTCTTAGCAAGTGCATAAAGCATATAGTCAAGCTCTGGGATCATATATAGCAGTTTCGTGCAAGCTTAGACAATTCCTACTGAAATATTTCTGACCTAGGTAATATGGCTTTCAGAAAACAGGCAGAAAGTGCATTTTTGTCTGAAATCCCCATCATAGAAAACAGGTCAAGAAATACATTTCTTGACCCAAATGTGCCTAAATAACTTCTGATACGCTAAAAAAACGTGTTATTAAGAATTTCAGCACTGAATATTTTAGTCTTCCAGAGTAGTATGTTCATTTTTTAAGGATTTCCCTACCACCCTTACTTTTTCATCTTTTATCTTGCATGCTACAAAGCAAGTCCATCATTATTTGTGACAGACACGATCATCCTCCTTTCTTCTTCCTAATTACCGTGTATGCATTTGATAACTGTTATATATCTCCACTTACATGTTTTTCTCCTGACTATATACAAACCCAATTCTGCCACTTATAGGTCATATTCCGTAGCACTAATCTTTCTTTTTATAGCTGGACATGGTAGGTGGTAGCCTTTGTTCAGGGGAATTATTTTGTATCTCTCGTGAAGTGTTGCTTTTTATGTAAGGAAGGGGAAAAGAGCATTCAAAGTCATCATGGTGAGTTTGTGATCCACTATAATCCCAAGACTTTTTTTCTGTGGCACTGATATCTAGTTTCTCATCCTGATTCATGTAAAGATCAAGCCTTTATTTTAGCTTGTCTTTTTTTCAGGATGCTTTCTGAGTTTGTCAGATCATTTTCAATTCTGTACCTTTCTGTCACTTGCTTCCCACTTCATTACCATTTGCAAATTTAACGAGTGTGTTTTATCTTCCCTTGTCTTAATCATGAGTAAAATGATTGAGGAGTACCAGGTGAAAAATAGAGCTTTATAAACTCTGAGTGCATCCTTCCATTTTTGTAAAAGTTAGTGATAGTTACCTTCTATGTCTGACTTTATAGCTAGCTGTTCTGAACAAATGCTGAGCTGCTTATCTAAAGGTGTATGTGTTCTATTTCCACATTTCAGAATTTGAGGCAACAGATTCTCGAACTCCTGGGTCCAATTTCAATGAATCATGGTGTTCACTTCATGGCTGCTATAGCGTTTGTATGGAATGAAAGGAGGCAAAATAAAAATACTTCTAGGACAAAGGTATGTTTATACTTTAGCGATCCCTTCAAATAGCAGTAATAGGTTTAAGTGATTTAGAAGCAGGAAGGAGAAAATTCAGACATTCCAGTAAAAAAAAAAAAAAAAAATAAAATATGAAAAAGTATAAAATATGGAGAATACTTGCATTATATTTCTAATTAGCAACTCTACTGTCAGGGAGCTACACATTTATTTTAGAATGAGTTAATCTTCCTGAATTCTTCAAGGAAAGAGTAAGTAATTCCAAGTCTCTAGATAAAGTATTAGTTGCTAACACTTCAATCTCCTGAGGCTAGCTGCCTTAGTTTTGGCAGAGGCATTGTCTGTGATGACAATCTGTGACACACATTCAATTCTTTTAGGTTATTCCTACAGCTGGTGAAGAACAACTTCTACTGGTGGAGCTGGTTCGCTCGATCAGTGTTATGAGAACAGAGACTGTTATACAAACAGTGAAAGAAGTTTTGAAGCAGCCTCCAGCCATAGCAAAGGACAAGGTATGAAAACTGTAGAGGTGCTGTTGACTTAGTGTCCTCTTACTGAAGCTTAGAACACTGATGATTCACAAAGCTGAGCAGTACAGTGTGGAAATTTTCATAATATTTAATAGGTGGCTAAGCTTTTGGAGGGAAGTCTTACCTCCTGAAGTCATTACCATTTACTGAACAAGTCAAGAATCCTGTTTACTGCTTCTATGCAAGACCATATTTTGCAAGGACAGGCTGCTTACATTAGCGGAACAGGTGCATACCCTATCATCATGTTGATTTTTTTTTTTTTTTTGAGTGAGAAAGTGAAGTGTGGAGAAGAGGGAATAAAAAAATAAAACAATTTTAGAGAGATGCCTAAATAGACATTCATAATATCCTGTTGATGAATTAAGCTATATATTCAGACACTGCAGTAACATTTTAGCGTGGTAGGTTTTGCCCTGGCAAGTGAGGAAAAAAACAGTCAATTTCTTCTTCCTGATGACAAAAATTTTTTCTCTCTTTTTCTAGAAACATCTTTCACTGGAAGTCTGCATGTTGCAGTTTTTCTATGCTTATACTCAGAGGTAAGACAAGAAGTTAAATTTTATTTCTGTCATCAAGAAGCAGATGGGCAATTTGAATATTTTACATCTTTTTGTAATCCTTAGGATGAGAAATAGCCTGTGTAATATAAATCGTGAAGAAAGAATGACTTTGATCTCTAGGTGACATAAAGAATTTTTTATTTTGCAAGTTCTCTAGCTTTGCATCACCTTTCTTCCCTTGCCTAAAAATCCTATGGAAGATCTGTCCCCTGCCCAAGGAAAGCTGATCTTATTTGTGCTGTAACTCACTGGTACCACTCCAGCCTTGGACTGAAAAACATGTCTTTTGAGTGCACTATTCTTCTGCCTTCCTTCTTTGCCTAGTGACTTGATGTAGCCACCTAATATTAAATGAAAAACCAGCGAATCTATATGAATGTTGATTCACAATATCTGACAGGAGAATTGTGAGGTAGAAAGAAAAAAGGGAATACCTGAGGGGCATGATGCTGTTTTCATTGCCATGGCTGCTCTTTCTCTTAGGATTCCAGTGACCAGCTTAGTAGATAGCTGGGCAGCACTGCTGCTTCTGTTAAAAGATTCCATCCAGGTTGGTCTTCCAGCTCCGGGACAATTCCTCATACTTGGGTAAGTACTCTGGATATTTGCAAATTCCGAATAAACACAAATGTGAGTGTGTGAAATCGTACCAAAGTGTTGATGTTGTCAAATCTCTATTACTTATTTGTGAGTGGTAGAGCTATTTTATCAAATTAGTTTCTTCTCTGAGGAATGGTTACATATATTAAATTTTATATTATAATATGATATAAGCCACAATCTTACCTTACTGATTATTTGAGCAAGTCAGGCTCTTAAACCTACTGTTTAAAGTTCCTGAATTTTCTTAGAAAATAACCACAGTGACTATTTCTTAGGGTTGTGTAGATTTGCAGCACACTAGAAAGGGTTCATTCCCAGCGTGAAAGCTGTTTGTGGAGTGTTAGAAATAAAATGTTGAATATGTCATTCTGTATAAAGCTTCAAGGAACATTTTATTGCATTTCTGGAGTTTATCTTCCTAGTAAACTCTTTTAAAGATATTTTTATGTATGGTCTAGAAAAACATGTTCTTACTAAACTATTATGGTATAATCAAACTTAAGAAACTTGAAGGAATGTTTTCTAGAATATTAATAAGTAGTGATGATTGAAGGTTTCGTAAATAACTATTGTACAGATTTGTCCCAGCTCTTTAAACTACTGAATAATGTGTTGTAAGAAGAAAATCCATATCTATTTCTGTATTTTTTTCAGTGTTCTTAATGAGTTCATTATGAAAAACCCAAGCCTGGAGAATAAGAAAGATCAACGAGATCTCCAGGTAAGAAATTTATTGTATGTATATCTCATTTGAAAATATTGAGCAACAGATGCTTGAATGTCCTAGTATTATCTGATGCATCTGTTCTGTAGTCTGGAATGACTGCTTACTATCTTCTACTCAGTACTATTTATAATCTGTTGAAAAAGATCTCATTTTCTAAGGAGTTATTAATCACTGATAATGTAGAAGAGAAGTGTTTTGAAAGCACTTCTACACTTAATTAGTTGTGTAGATTATTCTGCAAAACCATGTCAGGACAACAAATACAGCCCTTCTGCAAAAAATTCTAAGAACACTTGGCTTTTTCTCTTCCAGGATGTAACGCACAAGCTAGTGGATGCCATTGGGGCAATTGCTGGTTCTTCTTTGGAACAGACCACTTGGCTAAGACGAAACTTAGAGGTTAAGCCTTCGCCCAAGATTATGGTTGATGGAAATAACTTAGAATCAGATGTTGAAGGTAATTTCATTTTCATCTTTATTTTAAACAAAGCATTAATTATCAGGCCAAAGTGAACAAAGAGGACAGATTTACTATATTTGAATACATTAAAAATGCTTCAGTATTGTTCAGGCATTAGTGCCTTACACAGTCTGTCTGTCAATATCTGTACATATTCAAAATACGTGCTATATTAAAATATGCTTGTAAGGTAAATAATGGCTTAAGAAAACTAACTTTGGACATTTTTTTTTATTATTATCTTCATTTAGATATGTTGTCTCCAGCAATGGAAACTTCAAACATAACTCCATCTGTTTATAGTGTCCATGCATTGACCTTACTTTCTGAGGTAAACGTCACCTTAGATGTAATAAATACTGTCTTATAATAAACATTTGTACCGTGAAAAGCTTTGAACTAGAAGCTTGAGGAAAGAGATTTGATGGGAAACACTGATGTGAGTGGATTCCGCATCCTGTCATGTAACAATATATAAAACTTTGTTATTCACTCAGTTATAAAGATTCAGTGAGGTGGATGAGACACAAAGTATGCCTTTTCAGATGTGTAGTACAGGAAGCTTTTTTGGTGGCAAACTTCATCTGTTAGTAGTGGTATATGTTATTTACTGCTGACAGTCAGTCTTTGAATTTGTTGTTGTTGTTTGTAGCTTATTCTATAGAATGCTTTGCCCCGGAGCTTATGCTTCTGGACTTTTTTTATCTTAGTTTGTTTTAAAAATGATGGGATGTTTATACTCTGGATTTTATATAGTACTTGAAATTAGATCACTTCTATCATAAACTTGGAACGTTCAATAAAGGACATTATGAAAAAAAATAAGCTGAATAGTAGATAAAGAGCAATTTGAGAGTGCATGATAACATATCTTCCTCTCCTTTTATAGGTTTTGGCTCATCTCTTGGACATGGTTTTCTATAGTGATGAAAAAGAGAGAGTTATTCCTCTGCTTGTAAATATTATGCACTATGTTGTTCCCTACCTCCGTAATCACAGGTATCTTTACAATTTATTAAATTGAAGTAGATCTCTACAGCCAGTTGAAATTTGGTAGGTGACACTTAAATTGAAACAGGCATGATAAAGATTAGATGTTGACCAGACGTTCTATAAAGCAACAACTCAAAATTGTTTCATGTTGACTCTTTTTTTTTTTTTTTTTTTTTTTATTTAGCGCTCACAACGCATCCAGCTATCGAGCCTGTGTCCAGTTATTAAGCAGTCTCAGTGGGTATCAGTACACAAGGAGAGCATGGAAAAAGGAAGCATTTGACCTCTTTATGGATCCCAGTTTCTTCCAGATGGATGCTTCATGTGTTAACCAGTAAGACTTTCTTTTTCCTGCTTATATCAGTGGCTGTTACAAATTTTATGTATACCATTACACAACAGTATGTGGACACTTTCCACTAGATCACATTGCTCCAAGCCCTCTCCAACCTCGCCTTGATGGGCATTCAGAACTTCTCGAGCAACCTGTTCCAGTGTCTCACCACTCTCACAGTAAACAATTTCTTCCTAGTAGCTAATCTAAGTCTACCCTCTTTCATTTATAAACCGTTAGCCCCTGTAACAAATACAGCCCTATCACTATACTCCTGATAGTCCCTCTTCACCTTTCGAACGGGCCTTCTTTAAGTCCTAGAAGGCTGCTATAAGGTCTCCCTGGAGCCTTACCTTCTCCGTGCTACACAACCCCAACTCTCTCAACCTGTCTTCATAGGAGAGATGCTCCAGCTCTCTGATCATTTTTACACCCCTTCTCTGGACCTGCTCCAGGAGATCCATGTCTGTCTTACACTGGGGGCCCCAGAGTTGAACACAGTACTTCAGGTGGGGTCTTGTGAGAGCGGAGTAGAGGGAGAGAATCAGCTCCCTCAGCCTGCTGCCCATGCTTATTCTGATGCAGCCCAGGATGCTTTCTGGGCTGCAAACACACGTTGCTGGCTCATATTCAGTTTTTCATCCACCAACACCCCCAAGTCCTTCTCCGTAGGGCTGCTCTCAATCCAGTCACCACCCAGCCTGTATCCATGTTGAGACTGTTCCAGTGCAGGTGCAAGACCTTGTACTCGGCCCTGTTGAACTTCATAAGATTCACATAGGCCCACCTCTCAAGCCTGTCAAGGGTCCCTCTGGATGACATCCTTTTATTTTCTTTGAAAAGGGAGTAAAAGAAATAGAGTTTCAGATCACATTGCACCAAATAAACGGTACCTATGTAGCAGAGAGTTTGGGCTGGAAGCCTTAGCTTGAACTAAGAGAGCTCTGTAAATATTCCTGTAAATTCCTACTTTTCTGATTTGTGTATGATCTTCCTCTTTTAGTTGGAGAGCTATTATGGATAATTTGATGACACATGACAAAACGACATTCAGAGATTTGATGAGTAAGTATTTACTGGTGTAGTAGTGACTGTTCTCCAAGGGAAACATTAAAAAAAGGAAAACAAGTATCTTGAAGAAAACATTTGCTCAACATTTATTTCAATCTGTTTGATTTATTCAGTGTATCTTCATGTTTTCTTTAGCTACTCGTTTCTGGAGATCCATAAATAAGTTAACTTGAAGTGATAGAATTTGAGACCATCCTGGCACAATGAATTTTGCCCATATGGCAAGGTTGATTAAGCAGAGCCAGATGGAGGTGATTTTTGTTGAGTTTTGGTTTGTTTGGGTTTGGTTCTGTTGGTTTGTTTTGTTTTTTTTAAGATCTGGTGCTAACTCTGCTTCAGGAAAAAAATTATTCTACATATTCCAAACTTCTGATCATCTATACCTGTAAATTGTGGTTTGTTTGGGTTTTTTTTTAAAATTAAAAAAAAAAAAAAAGGCTAAACTCCCTCCCAGAAGTCCCCAAACCCAGGCACTGTTGTGTATACTTACAAGTTTTCTTTCAGCATGAATTTTAAATCACTGTGATTAAAAATACAAATTGCAGAACATGCATCTTCTTAACGTCCGCTTGCAAACTACATTAAGGCGATGGAAGTGGGTTTTTGTGCCTTCAGGTGAAACAGAAGGGGAATTTTGAAGTTTGTCTGCACACTTGGCATTTCTCTCTCCCTCTGTCTCTCAGCACGCGTGGCTGTGGCTCAGAGCAGCTCGCTAAATCTGTTTGCTAATCGAGATGTGGAACTGGAACAGCGTGCCATGCTCCTGAAGAGACTGGCTTTCGCAATTTTCAGTAGTGAGATAGACCAATACCAGAAATACCTTCCAGACATACAAGGTCAGTACAAATGTATCATTTCGTAGACTTGTGGACTCTGATGGTAACTGAGGAATATATGCATTTCCGGGCTACAAATGAACCTGTCCTATCGCTGTGCCATACCATTTGGTTAGAATGTTTTCAGTCTTAAATGATTAAAAGCTACACAGACTTTGGGGTTACCTGTTGACTTTTGTCCAGATTATTTCACTCATCTGTCATTTTATACCTTGATCAGTGTCCTTGAGTACCTGTGATGTGTGTTTTGGCATGAATGTCTGAGGTATAAGCACCTATCAACTAGATATAAATAGAAAAGCTGACCTTGGATAAGTTTAGAATTCTTGACTTCTCTAGCTGTTTAGGGTTTTCTTCTGCTATTCGGTTTATTGGTCCTCTTTATCACTGAAGAGTACTTTTTCCAGTGACCTTTTACGTAAGTAACTGGGAATGGGAGCTGCTTGGTTTCATTCTAAGATGATGCAAATAGTTACAGCTGCAGCTTCTAGATATATCATCTTTTAGTGCTGCTAAGGTGGACACTTTGGTCGCTTCCTGCATATGGAAAGTCAATTGCATCATCCATCTTGTTGCATTTGTTCCAGGATTTTTTTTTTTTTCTTTTTTTTTTTTTCTCCTCCTAGTCACATCAGTAGCTGGGTTTACTATGTTGAAGGTATCAGGTGGTTTTACTGGTTTGAACTGCGAAGTGCGTGTGTTGATTTGACTGAAAATTTTCTTCGTGTATCTGCCTCTATATGCTGAATGGTTAGAGGTGCTTATGGTTAAATAAGAGCTTATTGTCCTTATGTATTATCCCATGTACTGTGATGATGCAGCTGTTTGGTAATAACAATAATAAATCCCAGCTGTCCAGGCTATTGTTGCTTGGAACCTGTTAACTCTTCTTTTTGTAAAGGGTGAAATTCTGCATAAGATGAGCAAAACTCCCAGGTACACTGTCGCATTTAAGTGGAGAAGTGTTTTGTGGTTTCTAGCTTTCGTTTGTTGCTTGGTGGAACTGGTTGGGTTTTTCGTTGATGGAATAAAACTGTAGCAAAGTACTGAAACAGTGACATGACAGATACTTAGAAAAAGTAAATATTGAGAATAGATGAGGGAAGGAGAAATTATTAGTTGGAATTATTCTGAAATGAGGAAACCCTCTTGTTTTTTTGTTTCAGAAAGGCTGGTGGAAAGTCTTCGTTTGCCACAGGTGCCCACCCTGCATTCCCAGGTGTTCCTGTTTTTCAGAGTATTGCTTTTAAGAATGTCTCCACAGCACCTTACCTCACTTTGGCCAACCATGATCACTGAACTGGTGAGTTGCAATTAGAATTCAGCTTTTGGAAGGCTATTGCAAATGAGACACAACCTCATTCCTCTTCAACTTTTTTTTAAAAAATGTCTTCTAGGTATTGTGCATGTAAATGTACGATGGACACAAATGGAAAGCTGACTTATTTTCATTGTCTTGATGTCTATTTTTTGCAACCAAATAGCATAAGCCAACAGAGATGCTATTTAAGATATTCAGATGTTTCCTGAATTAAATTTGTCTTTGCCCTTCTTGTCCTCTACTGACTCCCACTTCAATTCTGCCTACCTATGTGTACTTGCTCCACCACTCCTGCTCTGCTCAGTGTTCTCTGTTTCTATTTTCCCAGTCATTCAGCCTTCTTCCTCCAGCAACAAGGGTGAGAAGCCACATAAAGGAGTCAGAACCCATGTTGTATTGAGAGTTGGTGGTCATTCAGATCACATTGTGACTGAAATGTAACTAGATTTACTCGAGGCTTGTCTTAGCTTTCTTCTTCCTCTTGTTTTACTCTACATGACAGGACAGGATAAACATCTGTTTTCAGAGCTGCTACCTGTGGAGTCTCCAGTGTTGGCTGTTTAAGGCACTCTTTTGGGCTTCCGCTTTGGTGATGGGAGTGAAAGCGGGTGGTTGGTGCATTCTGTGGTCTGTTTAGCCTGTTAGCCATGGAGTTCCGAAGGGGCTGGCTAACACAGACAGCAAATCAGAGTCACTACTGTGATGTTTTTGCAGATACAATCTTCTCAAAGATCTAAGCAAAAGGAAAGAAGCCATATAAAGTGTTTTAAAGATTGTGTTCATTGTTTTAGCAACAGATACATTTAATTTTGAGCCTGTCAAGAGTATATATTAGGAAACCCGTTCTACTCTGTGTAGCCCTCTGATTCCTGTGCTATCCCCTGGCCTTCACGCAGGTTACCACAGTCCGTGAACTACTTTCAGCAGACAGCACTGTGTTACTTCTGAGAATTCACACCTGAGCTTGACTGCTCCATTATGTGATGCTTTATTCTCATTTCCTTTAGGTTTTACTCTCTTTCTAAGTAGTGAAGGGGATCAGCCTTTGAGAGCTTTCCTGGCCATAGAAGTTCCTTGTGCTACTCGGGCTATAAGTAAGGGAAGAAGGAGCTTTAGGGTACCAGTGTTATTTCATCATCTAGGAATGGAAATAAAGCTCCAAACAGTTCCCCTAAGGCATATTACTCAGACCTCCCTACAGCATTTTCTTGAGTCATAGTCCTTTAAAACTGGTATTAAAATGTAGTATTTGATCTTCAGGTACAAGTGTTTTTACTGATGGAACAGGAGCTTACTGCTGACGAAGACATTTCCAGGTAAACTTATGAACTTGTTTAACTTGCTAACAGTCTCTTGGCATGCTGATGGGCAACTGAGTCATTCTTTAGAATAATTTTTCTTAGAATTGTCAAGCTGAAATGAGGACAAGTAAAGGGTATTTCAGTCAAACTGTTGTACTGAGGACATACTGTTCAGGACAAACCAAAAAATCCCACTGTCAGATTGTTTACAAACCATGAAGGTAAATTATGCAATACAAGCATGTTAGTTCTCATACTACCTTTCTGACTAAAATGACACAGCTTCTGCAATTAAAATGTGCATGGCATCTCTTTATAGCTTTTTCTATATCATGCATTTATTTAAAATGACTGGTTGGGGGGGGGTGTGTGCATGCGTGCGGGGGGGCGGGGGGGTTGGTGTGTGTGTTTATTATAACATATAACAACATGTTGTTATTAGTTAACTCTTTATCTTTTGTGTATATATAAACACATAAAATTCCACCCATAGCACAGACTTGCAGTGCTCTGGTTTGATTCACAATTAAATTGCTAAATGAAGGATTTTGTCAAGGCAAGTAAGAAAGATGATATTCCCACAGTGGCAGAAGGCTGTTATGACTCATCTGCTTGCTACAATTTTCTTTTAGAACTTCTGGGCCATCTGTTGCTGGTCTGGAGACGACATACACAGGCGGCAATGGTTTCTCCACGTCCTACAATAGCCAGAGGTGGTTGAACCTGTACTTGTCCGCTTGCAAATTTCTGGACTTGGCCTTAGCTTTACCATCTGAAAACCTGCCTCAGTTTCAGATGTGAGTAGAAGACACTGTCATTTATGTTTTGGGATGTTTGTCCCTGCTTCTTGGTAAAATTCTAGTGTATAAAAACCTTGTTTTCCTATTTTCTTTTCTGACCTTCACCCAAGGCAGCTTCCCAGTGTCAGAGTGGCCCCCAAAGCAAATGATGCCACACACCAAATGAGTTCAAGCTGGTTTGATTTAACCTGTGGCAAGACATCCTCCACACTTGTGAGCTAATTAGTGATAGTGATTTATTCGAGTACTTTATTTTTTGAAGGATTTAGTTGCAGTAATGTCTAAGAACTCAAAATACACCCACACATCTCAGTGACTAATGCATGAGATCAGACGCCTGTATGTCATCTCAGCATGACTCACTGAAATTATTCCTGTGTGATCTGTCTGGAAGATGTTGCAACACACCTGCTTGTGAAGGGGATTCCAGAGGTTTTTCTTGGTTGGTAGTGTTGATTTGTGGAAACTACTTCCTCAGTGCCCCTGCAATCCTGTTCTGTTGGGGTAGGGGGGAAGGGTATGTAGAACAACTGGCATTTGCTGAAGAGCCTAAAAGTGAAAGGCCACCAAGGACAGAAGAGAGTATCTTGTCTCTTCATTTACACTGCACAGTGGTGACCATGTGAGAGCGGTTGCCCTGGCACAGCTCCATTCTGGTCACCAACCTAGTTTTATTTAGGTCATTACTGTGCATTTCTGGAAAGACGGTAGTTGTGCTGAAGCACCATTGTCTTTTAGGGTGTCCTCATGGAGCCTTGGATTGAATTGTTAAGGACAGAAATTTTGATTTCCTTTGTAGATTATAATGCAAGTAGCCAGTCTTTGAAGTACAGAAAGGGAGGGGGCCAGAGAGTGGTCTACTTGGTCTCATTGGTCTATGAACAGGTAAAATAAATGAGGTCCTGTTATCAACATAGTATATTGGGAACGTTTTGTGTGTTACAGGAAGCATTGCAAATGGGCAGCAAAGTGTTTTAAGTGACTTAAGGATTTCATGATTCAGAATTGCTTTCACTTCCCTTGCACACAATGAAGAAGTGGATACTACTGGTTTTAGCTTCTCTGCCTCATCTTGCCCGTGACATCGTTAAGTACTTTAGGAAATTCTAAAGGAAAAAGATAATGCTGCATTCTCAGCCATGTTACCTCCTACTTTTCAGAATGTGCCTTTCCTATTCTTCCTTTTCAAAGACTGATGCTTTCCATGTGGTTGGTTTTGGTATTTTTCCCCCTCTCCTTTTCTTTGATACTTAACTAGGTTTCCTCATCCACTCGTATTTTAGGTCTAGCAGAAAAGCTTGCATGTTCACTAATGATGGTGTCTGCTTGTGTTATCTCGTGACAGGTATCGCTGGGCTTTTATTCCAGAAGCATCAGATGATTCAGGCTTGGAAGTACGAAGACAAGGTACTCATCAGAGGGAATTCAAACCATATGTGGTGCGCCTAGCAAAACTGCTGCGAAAAAAAGCAAAGGTATGTTGCTGTCTTCCAGTTTTGCTTTTTATTGAAAATTTTCACGTACAGTAACTTACAGCATTGTTTCAGTTTGGAAAATTATTTATTTTTTAACAATGAAGAATGGAAAGGAGTTTATCTGGTGAGACTTACCTGGGGATGTTCCCACTGGAGTAATCCCAAGTCAACATCAGGCAAAACCCCTATGTAGGTATACAAAACAAAGAAAGAACCAACAACCAAACCAGAAAACTACCCAAACAAAGAATAAATAAAAGACCTCAAACCTGCTGTTGGTATGGTCAGTGACTCTGGAGTTTCCAGTTAGAAGTATTATTTGTCTTATTTGAGTAAAAAGTGAAATATGCTTCATTGTCTAATATATTTGAATACTAAATCACATTCAGATAGCCAGTCATATATGTAGATACCGGTATAACTATTTTTTAAAGTAGAAAAGCATTCTTGTTAATAATAATCACATTTAAATATTTAGAAAACTGTTGCATTCCTAAAAATGACAGAACCAAGAGTTTTGAGACTGTGCAGAGCCTGGGAGGGCTGGGTTTCTTCCCTGGAGCAGCTACAATGAATGGAAGAAGGCAGAGAGTAGTAGAAACAGTTTTGGGGAAATCTTGGCTGCATGTTTTGTAGAGTAGGAGCAGAATTAGAGTTGTCATTATGTTGACGCCTGAGGTGTATTAAAACCCAAGTTTGGGTGTGGTGGAGGCCAGATCCACTGAGGAAGCTGATGGAAGCTGGCCAAGCCCTATCCCAGGGGGTTCCCTTCTACTGCTGCAATGTAAGAAAACTGCTGTCAAGGTACTTTACTGCTTGTGCTGTGAGAACAGAGCCCCCCAGGCAGGCATTTCACTGAGAAATGTTGCTGGGTGGGCCAGGGAAACAAGAAAGACGCTTGAAGCCATATGGAGAAAAGCCTTGAAGTTTCTTTCTTGGATTTCCCTCCAAATAGGTGGCATTGTCAGGGCTGTAACATTGGCAGCTTAGTGTAGCTACTGCATTTACAATCTCTAGTGAATGTTTTCACTGAGTAAAGAAACTGTTGCTGACAAAGAAGTGGCAGCATAAAATGTAGGGATAACTTAGTTGCAGGCAGATCAGAATGACTCAAGAAAGGCTCACAACTATAGGGCATAGAACAACTGTGTGAAGCACATCTGCATTTGTCATCTTATTGCTCTTGAACCATGAAGATGAGCCTAAATTTCTCTTCCTGCATATATAAAGCAATGATGAGTTTTAACTGACTGCCACTCAGGCATAGCCTCCAACCCTGGTGTTCAACATAGTCTGCGATACCTGCTAGAAAGTCGTCACACTCCTAATAATCTCTGCATGAATTATAAATTACTTATGATGTATAAATTATATGTGCTGGTAAGTACTGTATGTTGAGACAGATGCCTGAAGGCGGGACTTCTACACAGTATGCTTCAAGAATATAGAAGACTCCCAGGAATTTCTGGAACCCCCTGGTCATGGCAGCAGTTGCACATCTTGAACCATAGCTAGGAATGTGATGATGAGATAAACATGAGGTAATGAATATTGACTTCTAGGCCATTTCTTCTTTGCGCAGAGGAGAATAACATTGCATCTAGCTGTGGGTTTTTCATAGAAAATAACTGTGTCTGAGCAAAATGTTCCAGTGGATCTTAATTTTCCTTCAGGGCACTCTGACTAATGCTCAGATTCATGTCCTATGGTGTTGCTGAAGCTCTGTCTGAAGGAAACATGCTTAGGAAACCTCCTTCGGCACTACTGGCAACAAACAGGAGAACAAACTGGCAGTGCCGTTATTGTCGAGTAGTGTCTTGGCCACAGTAGCTTCAGAGTCTGCTGTCCTTAGACCATGGATTTTTTGGAGCGGGTGATTTTTCTAGCTGAAGCACAGCACCCAACCAAGCAACTGCACAGCCTTCACGGCAAAGTATTATTTTGATATATGAAATGCAGTCTGAAAGTTCTCCTCTTTCCTTCCACAGGACAAACAGGAGGACTTTAAGACGGTGGTTTTGGAGGGAATGGAGATGGCCAAGCATCAGGTGAGGGTGGCCTTTGATGCTTGAGTTGTGAAACAAGCTCGCCATAATAATACCATCACCTTAAGGCCCTGCGCAGTATTTAGCTTTCAGTAAGAACTGAGAGAGATCGGTCTCGTTAGAGGACAAAGTTGAGAGATTTTTGAATTGAAACAATCATGAATGCCCTTACTTTTATAGATAACATAAAAGATAATTTTAAAGTTGGTTTCCTATGTGAAATAGATTACAAAAAGTTAATGTTCATTCTAAGAAGAATTATGTTTGCAAATCATTATAAAATGGAATAATAAAATAACTTTTTCCCAAAATGGCAGCTATGAAACACACAATCCCTAATTGATCTCTGTCAAATTTACCTGTTAAGTATTTGAGGCATTTGTGGTGCTTGCTTAGCAGATGCTGCCGTGAGGAAACTGCTTGGATGGATTGTATTTCATTGCTCAGAAAGAGGACTGGTATTTGCGTGTGCAGCCCGTTTGGTTGGCTGCTGTGTGACACTGACCCTGGCTGTGCGCTGCAGCTGCTCCGTGCTCACCGCTGGGTCATACCAAGCATGGTAAAGAACCAGTACTGAAAAGCTGCTCTGCTGTGAATCCAGCGTGAAGCTTTTAAAGGAGAAACTTCAAAACCCTAGTAGCTTCATTAAAAGTAGGAGGCATCTCAACAACTCTTTCTGTCTTGGAATTCGGTCTTCCCTCTGTTCTAGTTCATGATGACTCTTTCTTTTCTTGAGACTGGGAGAGGTAGAATGGCAGTCCCCTGTAAAAGGGAGCCACGCTACCAGATTAAAATACTAAATACATTAATTTTATCCTAATGGGTGTTTTGTGAAACAGATGTCATGTAGGCTCCTGAATTGCAGGGCAGTTGCTTCGTTTAAAGGGTAAAAACTGTATTTGCTGAAGTATCATCTCTTGGAGAAAATCTGTTTGCTCAAGGGCTGCGCAGTCAGCGGTCCTCACCTTACGCTCTGCTCCTGCTGCTGTTCTCTCCCCTCATTCTCCTTTTGTTACCAAGCCTTCTCTTCAGAATCTGTGAAGCTGACAAGGGTCTTAGACCCCCCTACCTTGGCAGAGGCATTGCCAGGGCAGCAGGACAAAGACTCAAGTCAGAAGCACATCAGGAGGTGGATGTCCTTGATGTGGCCTTTCTGCTTTTCTCCTTCCTCACAGAGGAAAAACCAGTATTGATGGAACTGTACTCACAGTAGCAGCTCTCCCTTACTGGTTTGTCAGTAGCAGCCCAAAGAAGGTGTTTCTGGTGGTTGATAGTACCATATTGTCTAGATTTGAGTATGTTTTTTGACTCAAAGGAAAAAAAGGAAATGAGTTGAGTACCTCAGGAGGAACTGGATGCTAGTGCTCAGGTATTTTAGTATGCAGATATTAAAGTCAACCCTAAACAGGGTTACATCAGTGTATGGACATTGCCTGTGAGCGTCTGGTGTGTGACTGCTGCCTTCGCTGGTGGGTTCCTGAAATTCTCTCCCTTGAAATTTCCCCCCATGAAATGGAAAGTGCATAACCAAGGTCTTCTGAGAACATGCAAAGAGTAACTGAGCTGTTTTCCTTCGATGGCAACGTCAAGTGTTTGCTCAGAGCCTCCATGTGTGCTATTTCTGATAGTAAAAACTGCACTGCTTTTGCTCTTCCTGAAAACTCTGAACTCCAGTTTCAAAATGAAAATGCTTTGTTTCTATTTAACTTCCTTTGGGGTTTATTGTCACTAATGCTGGGAGTAGGGTGAAGTATTTTCGGAATATAGAAAAATACTTTATTGGGCATTAGTCTTAATTTTACCTGTGCTTTTCCTGGTTTGTCCTGTATTATTTTCCATTTCTTTTTCTTCACAGAAAAACCCAGAGGAGGACAGCTCAGGGAAAACGCTAAGTTGGGAACCAGGTCACTTGCTTTTAACCATCTACACTGTTCGCAGCATTGAGCAGCTTTTGCCTTTCTTCAATGTACTCAGCCAAGTTTTTAACAGCAAAGTCACAAGCAGATGCGTCGGACACTCAGGGAGCCCTGTCCTTTACCCCAACTGTTTTCCGAGTAAGGACATAAAAATGGAGAACCTTAAGACCTTCTCCAGCAAAGCAAGGCAAAAGATAGAAGAAATGGTCGAGAAGGATTTTCTTGAAGGCGTCATAAAAACATGAACCAAACTGGTACTGCTCAGCTTATATGTAGTGTAACTATTTAAATTAAATACTGTATCTTTCCCAGTTGTATAGTATTCCTTTCTTACTTTGTATGTAATGAAATACTTAATGTTGTATTTAAGTTAAATATTTGTAAATAAGAGAAACGTTCTGGATGTGGCCTGAATCAAGTTTAAATATTGGTGGCTCATATTGATTATGGTGCCTACTATTTACAGTACATGTTTTGTTGTCTTGAGTTCTGTCTTTAAAAAAACCCTAAAAAAAAAAATACAAGGTGCACATTTTTTCAATTTGTTTCCAGTTTATTTTTGTGGTTTTTTTTGGTTTCTTTGTGATCTGTCAGAACTTGTGCTTATTTAGCATTTTGGAAAATGCCATGATTCCAGGGGTTAATACACTGAAAAAAAGGTTTGTCAGAGGTAGGTACCCTGAACAGAAATACATGGAGGAGGACACTCATGTATTTAAAACATTACATCGTGTTGGCACTGCCCACTTCACAATGCTCAGGAACAGTAGGGGCCACAGAAGACAAACCTGTCTCTGTCCTTTTCCTCTCAGAAGAGATTATTCATCCTATTACTGCAAATTGCTTTCTAAGCAATACTTAAATTTCATAGAAGTATCTAATGAAGATCTTATTGCAATACCTTATTATTTGTGAATGCTCTTTTTCGTTATATCATTTTCCCCTTGAGCTGAGGCAAACTGAATCTTGAGAACAGTGATGGTCTCTGCCTTGTAGTGTTTGCCTGCAGATGATTTGGTGGCTGTGGGAAGGTGGGGATGATGACATCAGCAGCAGTTTGCTGTGCTGCAGCTACTGCAAGCACAGACACGACAGAGCTCAAGCCAAAGGCAGCTCGCAAAAGCACGCTCAGGGTGTGGAAGTTGGACTTCAGGCACAGTGTGACAATAGTCTACGAAATAAGCTGGGTGGGGGGCAGAATTCCTTCCAGGCATGACAAGACCACTGTCTGTCAAGAAATGAGTCACCTCTGAGTTCCTTCAGAAGTCAGACAACTTGGGGAGGGGGGAAACATTCAGAAGCAAGAGCATTTCATTAAGAGGTAAGTTGCTAGCAGAGGTAATGAATAAGCAGAATAATATTCCACTCCGTTCTGATTAATTCTTGCTACTCTCAGGCAGGGTTGGATATGTCCAAGCTAGTAAGTGGTGAAGAAAGTAATACTAAAAAATAAGTCAAGTTACAAACTTTAACGGCAGTTGTACAATTCATTATATAGGCTGGGGTGGTGCTCCTTTTCCCCCAGCGAGGTGATAAACAGCCAGGCTTACTTCATGGGCGAGGGCATCCGCATTCTCCTGTGGGATGTTTTAAAAGTTAGTTACAGTGGTGTCAGCATGAGAAGGTTAGAGCAAATATGTGATATGGAAGTAAGTGTTTTCCTGCAGCTACTGAGTTCCTGATATTGCTCTGTCAGCCTGAGGTAACTTCTGCCGCTGGTCCTGCAGGCAGAAGCATGTGAAGGGAGAAGAGCAGGACCACTGCTTTTGCTGTCAACTTTTAAGTTCACAGCAGCCAAAGTTTACTTTTTAAATATTGCCTCTTATGAAACCATGCGGTTACAGGGTCCTTTGGTGACTTTCTTCTTAACTTTGAGTTCTCAGAAGGCTGATTTTCTTTTCAAAGACACATCTGCCTTTATAAATGTTACTTTTAAAGTACTTTATATGCTTTAATTTTAAAGATAAACATTGAGAACCTTAATCATCATTTTTTTAAATAAAAGAAAATCCAGAGAGACTTTTTGTGATCACTAAGGTTTTTTCCAAAGTTAAGTACTATTAAAGGAGTATGTACCCATACTCCTCCCCCCATCACCTAATGCTAAGAAGATGACTGTTTTACATAAACAAATCCACTTCATATACAAGTTGCTTAAGCTCTGACCTGTGTGTCTGCTTCTGCGTATATTCTAACGACATCTTCTGTTCCTGAGGGACGGACAAATGCTCTTGACAATTTGTACTTCCTCACGAGTGCATCAATTTTCTCTTGTAGTCCCGGCGGTGTCACCGCCCGCCTTTCTGCATCCGTTGTGTCAATAACTCGCCTGTCTGCGACCTGCAGCATCAGAAACAGCCAGTTTATTTGAGTGCTGGAGCCTTACGATGAGACCAGAATGAGAAAGGTCACGGGTAAGACAGAACTTCAGGTTTTGATATGTTGCGCTGCCTGAAAAAGAGCTCAACTGGGGAGTTCTGTGCTTAACGCTCTGGGATCCCATGGATCCCCACTCAGCCGCTGCTCAGCACATATTAACCAACTCCTGACAGGACTCAGCTGCTTGGTTTGGAAAAAGGGTCACTTTGGACCATGCCTCCTTGGTCAGCCTCTGAATTGAAGCTGCAGCTTCTCCCAGTAGATCAGAAAGCTTATGCTCTCTCTTCTGGTTAATTTAGAGCCCAAAGCTCCCTTACCATGTCTAACAATGCTACCACAGGGCAGCCGGTTCTGCTGAAGCTCTTTGTCTGAATAGTGGACAAGATAAAGAAGTAAGAGCTTAATTATTCAAATTACACAAAGTGGCACAGCAAGAAAAAAACAGCTGCCCAGCAGGCAGGAGGCTTAGAGAAAAGATATTCTTCTAATTCAAAAGTTAAGAATTTCTTAGTTAAAATCCGAACAGTTTTGTTCCATTTTTTCCACTTAACACAGCTGGACATTACTTCATCATTTTTAAGTCGTCTTTTAGTTTAGTCCAAGGGAAATTTTGGTCCCTACTCCTCATTGTTTCATGGCTTGTTTGGTCTACTTCTGCCCTTTAAGGAGCTGTTTCAGCTTTATTTTAAAGCTTATTTAAATATGTGCAGGCTGGAGCTGTTCACAGCAGGACCCCAGCGTAACTTGAGGCAGCGCCGTGTGTGACTCACCTGAACTTTGAGCAGCCGATTGGGAAGGTCAGTGTAGATGGCATCCCACTCTTGCACAGTCAAACCTTTCAAAGCCAGGATTGCTTCAATAACTAACATGTCTGAGATAGCATCACCAACTGTCTGTTAAGAGGAAGGGAAGAAACATTGGAGCAGTCAATAGCGAAGAAACAAAGGTAGGGTTTGATCAGTAAGCTTCCAGCTGAAGAGAGTGAAAATGCAGCCAGGGTGACCTGCCTCAGTCTGGGTACTTGATGGTGGGCAGTTGGTTAGTTTGGCTGAGGAGTGATTTTGGGTTTGGGTTTTTCCCCTGCTCCTTAACATGCTGACCCTCTGGTAAGGAGAACAATAACACACTCGCCCTTGGCAGAGCTGTACAAGTGCGAGTCCTCACGTCTCCTAAGGAGGACTGGCACCTCACCTTTGCTCTCGGGTCAGGATGCTTCTTACAGCTTGCCTGTGAAGTATGACTTGGTGCTACTCCTGATAAATAATATCTATGCTAAGACAGGATGGTCCAGGGCTCTGTGGACGTGGACATGGGAACACCCCCATCCTCCTGTACCACGTAAGTTACTGGAAAAGATAGATGATTACTTGCTGGTGAATTGTGAACAGGTCGCATCCTAGCACTAGGTTCCCATGCTATCCCACTCCTTCTTTGGGTCCTGAAGCCAGAAGACTGCATCAGACAAAAGCATTCTGCATCCACTCCTGAAAAAGTATTGCATCTTTCCAAAGAAGACTTGTTTCTTTTCTTTTTGGCCCTATCATGATACCCTCTTTCCTCCTCCAGCAGTCGCTGGCAGTAACCTGACAGAGACTCACAAACAGGGTTAGCCCCACGCCTGTCAAGACTGTTACTTGTTTCTCTCCCTTTTTACCTGATTAATCAGGTCAATCATGTTTTCAAGCACCTTCGCTGCTTCTTTCTTTTCATCATCTTTCTCCTCTTTTGCCAGTTGTCTTATTTGAGTTTCAGCAGCTTTACTAAATAATACCTAGAATAAAAAGATGAGAGCTTGTCAAGACCAGCCCACATCATAGACTAGGATAAGTAAGTAAGTGCAGCAATGAGGAAAACACTTTTACCATTTAAGCCCAAATAACCATGACTAATGTAATTCCCATCCCCACATGAAACGGAAGAGCTGGTGGCAATGCTGTGATAAAGACAGAAGGGGAAACAAGGTTTTTCTCAAGGAGAGAAAGCTCTTATTTATAAATGTAAGCAGAGAGTGAAAAGACCTTCTCCAGTTAATCCAACTAAAATTTTGTACATTTTGGCTGATCTTATCCATTACATGCTCATACTTACTGTACCGTGTCCGTTTGCCTCAAAATAAACACCAATATCAAACTCCTGGGCCTTATGATGCAAGTGCTTCACTCCTGTTTTGACACAGTGCACAGGTACCTGCAGCCCAAGGATATACAGAAATGTAAACAGTGTTATGGACTCTCCTCCATAGATGGGAACTGCAGGTGAAGTGCCAGGAATTGAGCACCAGCAGGGGTGGACTGTTACAAACTAACCTGTGCTTTGCAACTACTGACTCCCTAGAGCTAAAAATATCCCCTATTTCTGCAGACCAAATTAAAAACAAGATTTCACTTACTCAAGTGGAAATAAAGGCTGATTTAAAAAACAAAACAAAAGCCAAAAAAGCCAAAACCAAATACACACACGTACACACAGAAACACCAAAAAAACCAAAACAAACAGAAAAAGAAACCAAGAAAAACCCAATTCATTTTATGGTTTCAGAGCACACACCAGATTTCTACCCTAACTGAAATAACACCTTAGTTCAGATTCGGTAGTGAACAACATTTAGCCTGTTGCAGAAAATGAAACAACCAGTGTTAATGTATCACAGAACCTTCAGTGATTTATTTGCTTGCAAAGACGTAGGGTCCTCAGCTTGTTCCAAAAGTAACAAGGGATTTTGTTTAGCTTTTGCCAAACTTTTTTTTTTTTAAACTAGTAAAAGCTAGAACTTTGTCAGCTTCGCTCTCGTGTCTCCTTCACCACCAAGAATTTAGTTGCTACTGAAGGTTTGAAAGAGTCATTTATTTTAGCCTAGTTTGTTTTTCTACCAATCGTATTACAGTAGCATTTCTTTGAAAAGAAACAAATTGGCAGTAAACATTTGCAGAAAACTACCAGGAAAAAAAAAAAATAAAAAAAAATGGAGAATACCTTCAGTGTTTCCTCAAGGTAGCGCGTGGAACTGCCATTGGCATATGCTGTTTGTATCACTGCCATCTGTAAAGCCTGTCCCACCTGAGCAAACCAAGAAGCAAAATGCTTTACTGTCCAACAGGCACATAGGCAAATGAATAAGATAAATACAAGGATAATCAGAATTATTAAACAAATGTTTTTCTACAGACACTTAAAACTCCTGGGCATTAGAGGAAGGCACCAGCTCGCAGAGTACGTGACAACACGAAGACTGTTCAGGTCATTGTATGTCACATTGTTTGTGGCTGGCTTGAAGCAGCTTCCCAAACCGCCTTTTACAGATTCAACAAGGTCAGGGCACTGGCCAGACACGTGGCCTCGTGAAGTCACACCTTCCCATGCAAAGCAAGCAAAGGCTGGTGGCAAGCACAAGTTCTCCTCATTGGCCACCTTCCCTGCCACAGTGTAAGAAACGAGCGGGTCTCTAAGAAAACAAAACCCGGCTAGCTTGTCAAGGTTTAGTATTATAGACACTAAGCCTGAGAGGACTTCTGAAAAAGAAAAGCTTTTTCTCTATAACCGCTGTGGGCAGAGGATGCTCTGCCGCTGATAGTGGTTTTGGAATGACATATAAACCCCTTGACTGCCACAACCAAGTTCTCATGGAAATGGAACACCCGGTCTTCATAAAGGTTCACAGAAATGCTGAGGGAAGGACTCAACCCAAAATAAATGAAAAATAAATGAAAGACGGTGAAACAAAGAGAATGAAATATCAATACTTTGTATGGTGAAATTGGTAAAGTTCTCTCCCACTAAGAAAAGGTTGCCAGTTAAAATCTCAGTGCTTATATTTTTGTTTGGAGCGTGGAAATCACATGCTTGTAAAAACAGTGTTTTGGCCATACCAATGAGGTACAGGACCGATCTCTTTTTAAACCGGCTTCACATTAAGCAGATCTAGAGAGACCACATACATACAACCTAACACAGTTTCTTCGTTTCACACATTACAAATCAAAGTGTCAGCATTCATTTCATACATTAGAGTTACCTTGGCAAGAAGTTCTTTAAGAAAGATACTAATTAAAGTTGCTATTTTATCTCCATCGATTAGGTGAAAATGGCCAGTTGCATCCATATAGTAATAAACAATTCTATCTGCATCGCCATCAAAGGAGCAGCATCTTTCGTTGGGCTTCATGTCTAGTCCTAGTGCACACAGAGTTACAAATGCAAGTTAGAGATAGAAAAAAAAGATACAAAATGTTTAAAGTAGTCCCAGTGTGGAACTCATGTGGGAATTAGCTCGGTGCAGGCACGCACACACAAAACAGACATTGCTTTTACCAAGAGACTTACAACAGGGAAGCTGTAGCAAACGGCAACGGAAAAAAGTGCATATTCAGATCAAAAATATAAATACTAATATCAAAATACAGGTTCTCTAAACATTTATTATGCTAAACCTTCCCCCTGCACGTGTATGAAAATCAGTCCCAGAACTGCTGCATATAGTTATCAGTCAGTCTGTTGACACCAAGCTGTTGATTATCTCAGCTCTTCCTCGGGAACCCGGAAAAGTGTCTGCAACTCCAGCCCACAATGCAAATATTTCTTGGCAATACAAAAGGAAGTAAATAACAGCAAGCCAATCCCTGACTAATCTTTGGACTCCACCAGCTTAACATTCAGATCAGATTGTCAAGCATATTTCAGCCATTTGAAAAGATACTGTACTCCTCCAAACAACTGAGACTAACGTTAACTAGGGATGTGTCAAACCCAGACGTACAATCTTCTTTCCACTGCACAAGCAGAACCGTTCATGCAGCCACTTAGTAAGAAACAGGGAGCTCAGCTTATCTGAAGATGATAAATCATTGCTAGATCCTGGGTTTTTGGATCTGGAGAGAAGGTAAAAGGATATAAAATTATTGACTACATACCTCTAGGGGGTTTCTGGTGAGCTTTCACAAAATCTGCACCGCATAAGTGATTGAGTTTCTCCTTGGTTCCATCATTATACAGGTGAATTAGCACTTCCTTTGGAAGGTAAGGCTCCATTTCTGATAGTTTCAGGGCTCCTATTCCATTGGCACAGTCAATCTTCAGGTGCCTCTGATGATCTCCAGAGCTGGGAGACTTAGCACAGGGGAAGAAGGGGCAAAGTGAACTCATACCCTAGTGAAACCACACCTAGGGGGCATGCTTAATTTGAACCTTCAGACCCAAACCGGCTCACAAACAGAAGACACTCATTTTGCACATTTGCATGAAGACAACACCCAGCATTCACCTGTTTTATCAGCTCCGTAAAAGCTTTGGATAGTTTCTCGTAATAACCTTCCAGCGTTGCTTTCCCATACTGCCCTCGGGTGTTTTGACAGCGGACCATATAATGTAGTTGTGGTGTTGTCACCAGACAATAATCTGGCATAAAATAAAAGGAACAATATTCAGAAGTAAACCACTAAATTAATTCCTCCTTTACAGCTGTACAGTATTTGCTATTCTACAACTAACAGACAAACACAGTTCAGGAAACTCATACGAAAATTTTCAAATTCTGTTATTAAAAGATACTCCCCCGTTGCATCAAGGCCATACAACTGCTCTGAAAGATCATTACGAGTAAAACCAGAAATGGTATCTGGGTTACTACTTTAGGTCTACGTAACAGAATCACCATTTACATAAAAACTTGAAATCAGACTAGAATAGCAGAAGTTCAACCTACCGTGGTACTGACCACCTAGAACGGAGATACCATCTATTACTGACTGTGACAGTTTCTCACTGCTCGGCCTGGAAAAAAAAACAAAAACAAAAACACAACTGATAAGTTTCTTCTGCAAAGATTATGTGTGGATTTGGGAAGGAACTACAGGTGGAAGAAGACTGTACAAGCTTCCTGCCGGTAGATTTGGATTCAATATGAAGAAATCGATACCTTTTTCTATTGTAGGCACCTCCCAATAAAGAAATTTGAAAACCACCACGCCAGAGAATAGCAGAGACAAGTAAATTGCCGAACACACATGGATGGCATATGGTGGCCACAAGAAACCTAAACCCAAAATAAAGCATCCCGTTCAGCAACAGTTCTAGGAAGTCCTCATAACTAATAGGGAACAGCATCAGAAAACTTTTGTTTATTGTTATAATCGTAAATTAATAGGCAGCAGACTAGGCATTTAGAAAAAAAAAAAAAAAAAAAGAAACCTGACTGCACAGGGCTATGCATCCCAAAGCACCCACAAACAAAATGCTGGCACTTCCATAAAAGCAGAATACATCTACAGCATTTTGTAATTACCTGGTGTCTCTACCGATAAAAACTGAAGCATCTTTGTGCTGGTTCACTGCTGCTTTTTGGCAGATTTCATTTATTATTTTCTGTAATTCGTGGTCCTCTGCATTTGCTAGTTGTGTGGCATACTCTTCCCAGGAAGGGTGCAGCATTTCTCCAAGAGGATCAACCAGCTTCACGCCATTATCTTCCTTAGAAGAAAAAAACAAAGTAAGCCTGAAAGTGTTAAACTGAGTAAAAACTCTTTGAAGACAACTGACACATGGTTCAATCACACTGCTTCTTTAAACATGGAGCATTTCTCAGAAGAAATATTTAAATCTCCCAAAAGGCCAAAAAAGTAACATAACCAGCGTATTAAGTAACTGGCTTTCCTCCCCTTATCATTTTGGTATGAAAGTCATTTGACATTAAAATCACATTAGAGGAGATTCTAATAACCTGGAACGCTCCACAGCAGCAGAAGTCTAAATGCGTGGTTTGTAATTGCTGCAATTCTTTAATTTTTAAACCTGTAGATTTTGCTCAAAGGTTCATCTCGTCTCAAGGGCACTCCTAGCTTGCCAACATTACAAATTCCCTACATTACAGCATTTCCACATAAGAGAAAATGACACTTTTGTGTACAGGAAAAGTAACTTGAAACATGCCAGAGATCATATATACAGGGAGCAGGCTAAACACGTGCTTTAAGCGTTTCCAAGTCTTCAGGATTGACCTCTTGCTACTATGAAGAGCTTTGATTCCACCAGACTGACCACATCTGCTTCCTTTTGAAAGAAAAGGTTGCTCTTACTTCAGGATTGTGAGACGCTGTAACCATGACGCCAATAGTAGAAGCCACAGCTTTGGACCTGAGAACTGCCAGCAAGCCCATGCGGAACATGACATGATCAAGCTGTTCGGCCTTGGTGCGAAATCCAGCGGTGCCATACTGAAGAGTAAGTCCAGCAGGTTTAGGATGTAGCGCTGAGTATTTTTTAAGGGCTTCAGAATCCATTTCTAGAGAAGGAAGTTGCACACATGCAAGTGAGACAAGTCAAGTCATATCCGTAACAGTTTCGCATTTTGCAATTCATTCCCTTTTGAAGCCCACAGATATCTTGAACCGTTCATACCAAATCCCTTGGTGGGGCTGTGAGGGGGACCACTTCCAGAGTGACCCATGAAGAAGCCTCTACATTCCCAGTACAGCACTAGATAAAGAGCTCGACCAGACTTCATCAGATCACAAAAGGATGGATGCAATTTAGGTGAGAAGAGCCACGATTCTAGATACAGAGATCCTAACAAAGTTATTGCAAAGGGCTGGTTGTTCTTTCTCTGAAACACCAGCCACTCTGTGCCCTTTGCCACAACTCCATACATTAACTTTCGAGTTCGAAAGCAGCTTGTCGTCCTCCCTCTATAAGCCCTCGCAGCCACAGGGACCCCCTCTGGATCTTACTCGGATCGCAGCTCTCCTTAAGCGCTCCGTAGGGACCCAGGGCGGCAGCCGCGTCAACGCCCCGGGCACCTGAGGTGCACGCAGACAGCCGCTGGGCCGGGAAGGGCCGGCCGGACGTAAGCGGCTCCAGCAGCCGCCTTCTAGCACGGCTGAGGGTCTCGGGGCTCACCCAGCACGGTCACCCGGGCCCACCACCGAGACACGGGAGCCCCATGGGACACCTCCTAGAGCCGAACCGAGCCGAACCCCGCCCGGGGCCGCTCACTGCTCACCTGCCGCTGCCACCACTCGCGTCCGGAGGGAGCGTCGGGCGGCGCCGACAAGGACTGCGCTGTAACCAAGTCTTGCGCAACTTCACCGAGGTCACGCTCGTAATTCCCACTCGCCACTGCAGACACCAGCCACATCCGCCCACGTACATCAACGTGGCATCTCCATTTTATGCTCTTTCGTGCCCGCGCAGCAGCGCAGCGCGCTGGCCCGGCCCGGCCTGCGAGGCTCCGTGGAGCACCGGGCGGTGCCTACTACCTCAGGGGACCAGCCCTACGTCAGGGAGAGCGAACGGCACCTCCCTCGGACGAAGCCCCGCCATGATTCCACTCCTCACCTCAGCGACGCCCACCTTCCCGAGGCTGCCCGCCGCCCACAAGTACCCGACCCCGCAGCGCTCCCTCGCTGCCCGCGGGTTCCCCCCCGCCAGGCTGCGCTGAGAGAGGTAACTGGGGCGGGAATCTCAGGTTTGATCTCACGCCTTGACCGTAGGGATTTAAAACCGAGCGAGTGACTGGCGGAGAACCGTGTGCCCGGCTCCACCCAAGCGCCCTGCGCGGTACACGAAGGCGGCGGAACCGGCGGCGTACGCCGCCGGATGGGAGTGGAGCAGCCCGGCCGCGCCTCTTCCTCAGGCGGACACTTGGCTTGGACCGGCCCCGCTCCGCCCCGCTGAAGGCGCCTGCGCCTCTTCGGCCGTTCGCAGCTGGCGCGGCGGCGGTTCAGTGGTAACGCTTAGAGCCGTGGCAGCTCCGCTGAGCCGGGGCTTGACTCAGCGTACCTCACCGGTGAGGCGGCGGCACGACGAGCCGTATGCTCCGCTCCGGGTGGCGGCTGTTCCTCTGCCGTGCCGCTTGAAACCTGGGCGGCCCAGGTGAGGCTGCGAACCGCATACGCGGCCCGACGCTGGCGGCGGCCGCATCGCCGGCCCGTCTCCAGCCTGGCTGTGGAGCTCGCCTGCAAGGAACTGACTTGCAAGCGTTTTGTACCCAGCGGTATTTAATCAAGCTCTGTCCTTAAGGATCAGTGGGGTTTCCCGGTGGAGGTCGGCTGTTGCACATTGCGATGCTGAACCTCGCTGTGGGTTAAACCCTGGGGTTTGACTCCAGTCCTCTTGTTCCAGGTGTGCCTGTAGCTGGCAGTGCAATGGCTGTCACAGTAGAAGAGTGCCTGGAACTCCAGCTGCTGGAAATGGAAATGCTTCTTACAATGTATCCCACAAAAGGTGAAATAAAGCTGGATGAGGATGCTGTGCCCAGCGTGCAGCGCTACCTGAGAAATACTGGTGGAGCTCTCCCCCCACAGCTCGAATTTTCAATCGCTGTTGATGTAGGGGAGGCTAAGGTGAGAAATTCCATGTGATGTGTTCACGTGTTGTTTTCTTTACTCCTAGTGCAGACGCTTAAAAACTGCTGTGGAAAAAAAAAAAGGGGGGGGAAACCACAAACCCCTCTCAATTTCTATTTGCTGTTTCGAAATTCAAGAGCAACAAACCCCTCATTTTTTAATTAGGTATTTGAGCATGTTGTTTGGAGCTTGTTTTGAGCAAGAAAGGCCAATAGAATCACTGATAGGAATGGACAACTGACGTCACCAGCACGCACAGTGTCCACGAGAGCTTATCTGGGGTTGTATGTGTATGAGGGTTGTAGTTTACTGGTTTACGAAGAGTTGTGCATTACAAAGGCAATGTTCCCCTCATAGGAATGCATCTGTTGGATTTTACGTTATTTTAACAAAACCACTCTATTATTTCTCTCTTCCAGCCTTTCCCACATTCATTGATCTGTATTTGAAATACACTAATGTAAAAATAGCCCCAAATGGCAGAATACTGTTAAGAGTCCTACAAACACTAAATCAAAACCAGCTTATGAACCACAACACAAACCCCAAAACTTACAAGTATAAATAGTACTATGAAGAAAAGGTTATGTATGACAACTAAGTGATATAGATACTGGCATAGAGAACATAGCCATTAGTGTAGGTCTGAGTATATAATAATGCAATGACTGGAAATTGAGAATGGACCAGCTCAACCTGGAAGTGTATGCATTTTCCTAGGAATAAGGATAATTAAACATTAGAACAATTTACTGGGTAACAAGGTGGCCTTGTGATTGTTTGGAAGCTTAGGCACAAGCTCTTAGGTATCTTTCTAAAATGCACCCTTTTCCCAGCCTTCAGAGAGAAGTTTTTTGAACTGTGTAGGGAGGACTTGTACAGAAGGTATTTTTTTCTGTGGCAGATTGTCAAGGAACTTGGAAAGATAATCAGGCATTTCATGATTCACTTCTTTCTACAGGACTAATTGTATGATTGTATACTGTAGTGGAAGTCCCCTCATGGTATACAAGCACCTCAAGCACTAAGGATACGTGAATCCTCTGCTTCTCTTGAACCAGAGGCAGGGTTCAATTTCTGAAGAACATGAGATGCTCCATTTTAAGACACTGTAGGAATAATCGAGAGAAATTCAACAGCCCATGGTTTGTAGGAGATCAGGCAAGATAATCTAGAGGTTTCCCCAGCCTAAAATGCACGTAAATCTTTTTATCCCCTATAATCCCTAGAATGCTTCCTCTGTTAGCGTGAATACTTGCTTAAAATAATAATAATGCATAGAGTCATAGAATGGTTTGGATTGGAAGGGACCTTAAAGATCATCTAGTTCCAACCCCACTGGCATGTACCTCTATATACAGTATATGGTAGTTTATCACTGTAGCAACACTGAGCACATACTGAGAATATGCACTAGAAATATCTCCAGAAGGTACCTGTGTACTTTCTTTCAAGCCACAGCATTATTTCTGTAAAGAGCAGAAGATAACATTGTATACGTTAGGGAAGTCCCAGCGTGGTACAACAGAAGAAAACGAGTGGACAAAAGGAAAGCGGAAGAAGTAATTCCAGTCTTTAGGATGTTGTAATCTTAAATTACATTTCCTCATAATCTGCCTTTGACAGGGAGGAAGAGTCTAGCATGTCTTTCAGTCTGCAGAATTCATTTTCTCTGGGCATTTTCTGTTTTTAAGGTGAAAGTGGAATTGCAGGTACTGCTCCCTCATATGTATCCTCACGTAGCTCCTCAGCTTTTCGCAAGATCAGATGCGCTGCACAGACAGCAACAGTCGCAGCTCAACGCTGGCCTGGTCTCTCATGTCAGCTCTTTGGACTCAGGTGAAATGTGTATATATGAAGCTGTGCAATGGGTGAAAGACAACAGCCTGCCTTACCTGCAAAACAGCAAGATCTCTTCAGAAAGTGCTTCAAAAGAAGTCGTCGTTAAAGAAACATTGCATCGCATGTGGATTTACAGCCATCATATATATAGGCAGGAGTTGAGGAAAAAGATTTTTGACTCTGCAAAGAAGCTAAATCTGACTGGCTTCTGCCTAACAGGGAAACCTGGTGTCATCTGTGCGGAGGGACGCCGAGAAAACTGCGAAGAGTTCTGGCGTGTTATTAGGTATCCCAACTGGAAGCATATTTCCTGCAAACATGTGGAGAATATAGAAACGGAGGGAAGCATTGATCAGCTTCGTCTCTTTCATGCATTTGAAGACCTACAGTTTCAGGCCCATGGTGATTATGGCCTGAGGAATGACTATCACATGGATCTTGGCCAGTTCCTAGAATTCCTGAAACAACATCAGAGTGAACACATTTTTGAGATTTTATTTGGTGTCAAAGGCAAACTTTCAGACAAATAAGAGAAAATGTATAAGGAGTTCTGATTTTGGACAGCAAGAGATGATGCTGACATTGAAATATTGTGCCTTATAGCTACTGTGAAAAGGGAAACTAGCATACGAGAAGAATGGTTCAAGCAGTTAATTTCAGCTTCTGTTCTGAATTGCCACATATTTTGGAGAGGTGCTTACTTATTTTCTGAGACCCTAAAATTGGCTTTTGTCACTATGAATGAGCCATGCCTCAAAGTGCTCGCAAGGTAATACACATCCCACACCAGTATCCTGAACTACACACTTCTGTTTCCTCACCTGTACAGTACTGTGTGTTACTAACCTGTGGTGCAGACCTGCAGTTAACTTCTACATTCAGTTGTGGGATATCAAAGTGGCTGCAGTCACAGATTAATGTGGTTTCCAACACAAAAGCACATGCAGCTCAAGGAAATCTTACCTCTACGCTCATGACTTAATGTGTGCAATGTCTTTTTAATGCTCCATGAAGCATCTGCTCTCACTTTGTTCAACTAAGAAAGCAAAGGCTTGTGTCCAGCCACAGGACCAAGTTTTGCTTTATTTAAAAAGGGCATAGGGGAGGAGAAAGAAGATGACATCACCCAAAACCCTTGTACGCTTTGTACCTGTTGCTGCGGATGAAGTGGTTAAAACGCTAACATTGATGTACGACTGCAGATTCCACACGATCATAACTCAAAACCAATAAAACAATTTCCATTTGGTCCTGTTGGAAGTTGCCAAATGATAAACTTTTTCCTTTAAAGTAGCAAAGCAAACCGATTCAGAAATAGGCCTTATCTGTGAAATTTCAACAGAAGGAAATGGGAAGGACAACAGTGGCGTAGGTCAGAAAAATCTGTGCAGGAAGATGGTCCAGCAGTTTGGAGTTAGAGCTGTCTAAAGCTTTATTCTGAGCACAAGCTTTGTTTGTTCATTTTTTCTAAAGGAGGAAACCACTGATAGTACAATCCAATCTTGTATTCTCCTAAGGAAGCTCACAAACTCATGACTTTATTTTTGAAAATGCTAATTATGAATCCAGAATGGTGCAGGTCATGAGTAGTGTCCTTGGATGCTTCTATTGAGGTTTGCAGAGGGAATCACCTTTTTGTAGAAGAATAAGAGGGACTTCCAGATACCACTTTTGATAACTGATTCATAGATGAAAAAGGCTAAAAAGAAAAGAATATTCTTTAGTTGAAATTAGTGTGTAGATGAACATATTCAGCATGCCGAATTAGCAATGAAGTTGTAATTAAAGACTGTATTGAAGAAATTGAGCTAACCAGATCATTCAAATAGTAGTGAGAGAAATAATCTGTAAATACTAAATAATTAATAAAATACGTGCTCCCCCTATAACGATGGACTCTCTTCCTCTGAATAATTATTCATTTAGTAGACCTCAGCCAGGTGACTTGGGAGTTTATTACAAAAAATAATACTTTATCAGATATGATATGTGTTTAAAAGTATCAAATACTAAAGGAATTAATTAGGTTTAATGCCAGAACACCTTACCACTAGCCAGGTAACGGACCTTTGTAAGAAAATACTTAGTCAAAAAGAAGTCTGTTTATAAGATTTTGATACTCCCTTTTTGTTAAGAAGTAGGAATCCCAGCACTTCCATGAACTTCAGGCCAAACAGTTGCAACGTATCAGAACAGTAGTTATCTTGGTGAAGGAATGAAATCTTTGATCATTTACAGGACTGGAGCTTACCTAAGTATTGTTAAAGTATTCTAATTCTGTGTGAACAAAAGGTTCTGCAGGTTCAGTTCTTATTAGAAAATTTTCATTACTCCACACAAGTGACCAATAAGGCTCTTCTTTGATGAAAAATATTCTAACCTTAGAGTTGTTTAAAGTTTGTTGGTTTTTTTTTTTTTGGTTGGTTGGTTTTGTTTGTTTGTTTTTAAATACTAGCCTGACAATTTATGCAAATTTTATTGTGACCTGAAATGGACTAAACAGTCATCATATGCATTTTTCAGTTTTCTATGGTACCACTTGTCTGCTTAAGTTCTTATTGACGTTTGTGACAAAACTCTCAAGATAAAACCACGTATTTCAACAACAAAAAGAGCTGTCAAACTACAGTGTAGGACATGTCAATCAAAACAACAATCAAAATAACCAAACAACACAAATATACTTCTGAGATTAATTTTTATTTTCTGGTGTATAATTAATGTGATTTCTTGATTTGAGTTTCTAACCAAATATTACAATTTTAGAAAAGATTTTCTGCATCTTAAAAAATTAGCTATCCTTAGGCTTCCTAGGCAGAAATGTTCTGAATATTTTAATACTTTTAAACTGCTGCTGGTTGGTTCATTCTTCAGTAAATATTCACAGTTTCACTTTCATGGCTTCTTCAGGCCAGGTATAGGAGTCAGCCACAAAGCTGTTATAATCGGTACTGTAAACCTGAGAGCGGATGAAGGCTTCTAGGTCCTTGGGCTGAGGATAGGTGGAGGCAGTGTTATCCCTGTAGGCTTCTTCTGCGATCTAGAAAGATACATTAAAATCCTAATTGGTGCTGATAAACTACTTGAGTCCATTTAACAGCATTTAAAAGTAAGAATTAATTCAAAATCAAGACAAGAATTGATCTTCTCTGGTGCTGACAGTCACATTCACACATGATCTGCTCTAGGATGCACCAAATAAAATTAGGAACAGGATGATTTAAGCAAGTCTGACCGCTGCTATTCTTGAGCAGGATTACGTGTCTCTGCCGTTACAAATACGGTGCTTCTCCTCGCCCAGTAGTATCTTAGCTTTTGTTGTGCAGGAGTGGATAAAATATTGCACAAACCCCAAGCACTGAGATAGAATTTCTGCTTTTCTATGATCAGCTTACCCTGATTTACCATCTCCTTCAAAGCACTTCAAAGTAAGAAGTGTGATTTGTTCAAAGCCTCTGTGTTTTACGCACATTAGAGAAATTTATTTTTTGCCATAGTTTGATAATGTATTTCCTAAAGGTAAACTCAGCAAGAAAATACTAGTCTCACACAGTGCATGGGTTTAATTCTCAGAATGCTTAGGGGAAATAGGAGTATTTGCGTGCTTTTTTCCTCACCCAGACCATACCTAAGTGAATCAATTATGCATCACAAGTATAGCTGCAACAAAAATGAAATTTAAAAGGAGTCCACTCAGGAGATCAAAGTAGCCCCTCAGATCTGAAGAACACCTTCTTAAGAAATGTGTATTGTTTGACTGGACATTCATTTATGAAACGAGAGAAGTCTGACAGTCTGGTTTTACGCAGCAGCAGTCTTTGGAAAGACCTGCTTCAAACTCTGTTTGGCAAACAGACGAATACTCCTACTTGGATGAAAAGCAAGACAGTCTCCTCCTTGCTCTCCTCCTTTAAAACATAAACGTTTTAGTTTGGTGAGAAGCCGAGACCCCAAGTTGCAGCATTTAGCCCTTTTTCCTAGGATTAATCTGAAGCCCAACCTGATTTGACTGAGAAGCACTTGGGGCGTTTATGTCAGAGTTCATCTTTGGGTCTACGTGCATAAGTGTCGTGCTTGAATAAGGTCTGAATTTATACCCCACGTTTGGCATTCCAAAAAATCTTGATAGGATTCCTCCCCTGGAAAAGGCAGAGGCTATTGCTAAACCTCTTGGGCTCTTTGAACCAGAACAGGTATTTGCAGGAATAAAGTTTTAACACAGATCAGTCAGAAAGAATAATTCAGTAACATTTTCCTTTTTTTTTTTGTATTTTATGTAACACACACAAGTAGAGTAGGAATTTCACTGTGCTTCTGCCAAACACACAGGCAGTGTGATTTTGCCTGAGGAATCTAAGTAACATTTTGACAACTACAGAACAGAGTTATTACTTGCCTAAGAAGACCTGAACTGTGACAGGAAGGATTTTTCTTTTAAAAATACCTACTGAGTGAAGCTAGGGGAACTGTTTCATAACATGAGCATGAGGGCTCCTTGTTATTCTTACAAAAGAATATTCAATCAGTGAAATTATTTACAGTAAGGTGACCAAGAGAGAAAACAGTAATTGGAGCAAAAAAGGTCACAGAAGACCAGCAAAATAACCTCCTAAAACGCTGAAAAAACCGCCAGCCTGAAAAAAAAAAAAAGGAGCAAGGGAAGAACTGCGATAGATATTTGAAATGGAAATTTTTGTTTAAAATACTTATTTGAAAGCTTCCTCCTCTTCTCCAAAGAGCAACTAAATTTCTTGGGAAACTGTGGTTTTAGATCAGTTACTGAAAATCCACCTGTATCAGCTCTCTATTTGACAGTAAAAAACAACCAACAGGACAACCCCTCACCCAAATCGGACTTCAGAGAAAGAGCATCTCCTAACAAAACTGAACAGTGCCTGGACACAGGGCGACATTTACTCTCTTGACAGGCAACTGATAACCATGAAGGGCCAAAAGTCTTCAGCTGTACAGATCGCATGCCTCTAAGCCTGGGGACCTGCTCCTCACTGGTGGACAGTACAGTTTGGCCTCTACAGACACAAACACTTGCTATAGTTCCATATCCTTCCTTCCTTCTATTTGGATTACATGTATGTTTATGAATCTGAATTTAATTTCGAAACTGCTACTCCAAGATTGATTGCCATGAACCAACTTCAACTTGTGTGAAGATGTGTTAGTTGATCAAATCAAATGCTCATTTATGGAGAGAGTGTGGGAAGCTAAGAAGCCAGAAAAGACTGGAACGACTTACCCTCACAGCAATTTTCACCGACACGTCCTGAATAGTGACTAATGGAGGATACAGACGACCTTCCTGTAAATTCTCCTCTGAAACTTGCTGAGCTATTACCTAGAAATAAAGCAGACATGTTGGATTTGAAATGCAGCCGTAGCTATATTAGACAGTGATCTAGTCTTATGCAAAGAAATGGTTCGGCTTTGGCAAATCACCTCGGTGGTGTTTTTTACAAACAACCTTATCATTAGGCGTAGCTACACAAGAGCTGGAAATTTAGGGAGTTATGCCATTTTCTCACTCAGATGGTCAGAGTTATTCAAGTCTTGAGTCACATCCACGACACACATAAACTAGCAAATAGTTCACTGAGAGATATAAATTCCAACTACCAATTATAGTCGGGTCAAAGACTTCTAAAATTATAGAAGCACCTGTTATTCTGACAGTTGTCAAGTCATCCTGTGCAAAAAAACAGAGCTGAAACCCATCAGTGCAAAATGCTTTGAATAAAAGTACTGGTGGCCGAGCAGGTTTGTTGTGTGTCCAGCTCACACATCTAGCCTGTATGAGACCATAAACGTAGGTATGGTTAACTACGAAACAAAGTAAAATAAAAATGAGATTATTCAGGGTCTTTGAAAGTGCTGCAGTCAGATTTAGCTATAGAAGGTCTAATGCTGAATTCCAGCTTGATGGGACAGCAAAAACAGTGCTGCTAGAAAAAGTCTTGCTCGCTCCACCTGAAGGGTGCAGTGGGTCAGTCATATCAACTAGACTAAGTAAATAAAGAAATTATTTTGCTTTTTGCTTGATTTTTCACCAGACTAACCAAGGGAAACAAGGAATGATAGAGAAGTCCCGATGCATGTCTGCGAGGAGCATCTCCTTTATGGCCTGAATATTTTTGCTTGGTCTTCCTAGCAAGACTGGAAATGTTTTGTTGTCATCTCCAGCAATGAGCAGATCAGTAAAGCATAGCAAGCTGTAGAAGTTGGTTTTTACTGTTTACTCATTGACGATATGAAAAACCTTCTATTACAATAAGGTGTAAGGACATTCTCTGCAGAGTAAGAAGAGACACTGCTCACCCTGCTGATGGGCTGACTTCTTGAACTTCCTCTATTCTTGCAACAGATACCTTTGAAGAAGCAAAAGCTCCTGGGCTGCCTTTGGGTCTACTGATATTTCTGCTATCATTAGTTAAAATCTGTATGTCATTTGGGGATCTGAAATAAATAGAAAATAGCCTTTCAGGGTAATAAGAGGGGGATTTGCTGAGCCTGAAAATCATCCGATGCCAGTTAGCTAACCTGTCTTCTACTTTGTTATCTCTTTGGTGGACTTGAAGGTTTCACTTCCTTAACCGACCCATCTTTGTATCTTTTAGGAAGCTTCTAGTTAGAACCAAATCTAAATATCTTCTAAGCAAACTAAGCAAAGTTCATATATTAAAAATGGTCTGACTTTATGCAGTTTTTAATGGCTACCTTCACTAACATTCTCTACTACAATTCTCAAAGAAAACAATATTAAAAAGCATTAAAAGAGATTTGCATCAGCAGAATCCCAATTTCAAATTCCTTTATCTTGCTTTGGGACAGAAAGGAAATGACTCTGGGGAAGGGATGTCACTTCCCCTTCGAACAGCTGGGAACACGCAACAGTCACAAGGAAAGGAGGTTCTTTATACAGTGCAAGATCATACTTCTTAAATCTGTTACAGTTTATAAGCAGTTTCCTTTTATATTTAGTACATTAGGCTTGGTCCTGGAGTGTATCCTTCCATTTGGTTACATCCAGAAGGGACCGAGGCCCCATCCATCCCAAGACCACGCAACACTGTGGACCAGGGTGGACTATGTAGAGACACCAGGGGGATGTGCTCCAGAAGACAATTCTGATGCAAACCAGAAGAGTAACATAGAGGCACTCTCAGTGTTCCCATCAGGAGAAATAATACATTGTTGTGCAATTACAGCTTAGATAGCAAAAGGTTAGAATCGAATCACTGCCTGGCCCAGGGGTACGGGGGATACTACTGCGTGATGTGACCTATAGGGGTACTTTGTGGATGGAAGGAAAACTCTGGTCTGAATGACATCTACTGGAGCCATGTATGACCCATCAAGAGGTTCTGAAAACACCAGGAAAGTCCAGAAAACACTGTGAAATGAAACTGATAACGTGGCCCGAAGAAATGCAAGAAGTGCACTTTTGAGGGAACATACTAGGAAGAAGCTTGAAAGAGAGCACAAACTGCTTCCTACAGTTCCTATTGCGTGTGGGAAATAGGACCTTGCGTACGTTGCTTGCAGACAACGAGGACTGTGTCAGAAGAGATGCCTGGCTATCACCAATTCATCCTTTCTGGCAGAAGTAGGTAAATAGTTTGAATTAAAGAACAAACACTATAGTACCTCCAGGTTCAAAGAGAACAATGTTCTCTTCTGCAATCTACCCAGCATGCTGGTAGGTGTAGTAAGTTTTTCCATTCAGAGTGGAAATGCTAACAAGAGCAATAAGAGATTATACTTTTGTTAAGTATAACAAGTAAAGGAAAATTACTTGTTTATATTTTAATCCGATACTGAGAAAAAACCAACCACTAGGGGGAGCTAAGAAAATGTAAAATCTAGTTTTTTGCTTTCTGTAATAGCAACTAAGTTATTTCAAAATGTTTAATTTAAAAATTAAATTAAAATGCAACCCTTTGGTAAAACAAGATGTGCAGCTGAAGGTGTAAAGAGGAGCTTACAACTTGAGTTTCCTGCTGTTAACAGTTTCATGGGGCTCTGCAGGAAAGATGAAATCTGAAGAAATCAACAGCAAATTGCTGTTAGTGTCATGCACCAGTGAGAAAAAAAAAAGGTTTAGGAGTAGAGTATTTTTGTTTTGTGACAGGATTCACAGAAAGCAAGCCATAAAACATTTGGGCAGAACTCAAAGAGGAAGAGGTAGTAAGGTAACTATATAGATGCCATGCTATTCCTTCTGACGTACCCCTGTAACAGCGTTAAAAACTATGCAAAGACACAGAAACAAGCATTTTGCATGTTGTCTCTGTTGAGAACATCAGTTCAGTGGCAGGGGGAAAGATGATGAATCACGGTTTGCAATTATTAGGAAAATAAGAGGCAACACAAAATGTAATTATATCAATGTATAAATCCACGATGTAACACTGCTTTGAACAGCGTGCATTTCTGCTCTACCTACTTCAAACAAGAGTGGGATAGAATAACAAGATAACAAGGATGATCAAAAGGTTAGTTTTTGTACAAGGAGACTAAAAATAACAAAATAGACTTGGGAGAAAACAAAGAGAAGACAACAAAAGACAACTGAAGGTGAACAGTTCTCATGGCACTACAGAAAGGAACAGCAAGAAATCATAAGAAGAGAGTTTGTTTTTCCACAGAACTCATAATTCAATTGTGACACCAATTGCCAAAGGATGTTCAAATGTATAAACATGTTTTAAAAGCCACTCGGCTCATTTATGAAAAAGAAATCCATACAGGGATAAAACTTCCGGCACAGGATGGCTGGCTGTATAGTACAGGCTGCCAGAAGCTGAGAAGCCATTTCAGCAGAAGGATCACTTTGTATTTTTTCCTTATTTATCCTCTTTTCCTCAGCTTCTGCTACCAATTACTTTCACAGGAAGATAACCAAGCTGTTTGGATCGTAGGTCCAACCCATTATGGTTATTTTCATGTTTTAGATTTTAATTAATTCAAGGTTTTAACAAAGAAATTAGCCTTGCTGTAGGACCTAAACGAAAGGCAGGCACGACAGGACAAATGTCACAAAGCAACTAGGGGCATCTTGGCTTTTGGAGGACATCTTCTCTATAATGAAAGGATTTAACAGGATTATTTCTGGAGTAACTTATCCTTGGCATGTGTGACCTACAGTTATTTCATTAGTTGATAATTGTCCCTTTTGCTGTGTTTGGTAGGACTTAGAAGAATAGGTAATATCCCTTGTCATCACAGAGCAATTGCCTGCAATTAAGAGGTATTCAAGCTTACAGTACCTTACATTTATCATCCAAAATCAGTTACATTCTGTTTTACTTGGCAGGAAGAAAAGAACACTGAAAGTAGAATTTGTCGTAGTTACAATAAGCTACTTGTGACTTTTATCAGATTTAATTGGAGAGGTGGCAAAGCAAGAAGACAGGAGGTGCAGGCACGCAGCCTGAGCCGCTTGCTGTTTATACCTTCTTTTTTCAGGTAAGCTATTGCTACAGTCTGAGAAGGTCCCTCAGTCTAAAATGCACGAATTTGGTGCTTTAAATTTTGCAGCACCTTGAGCCCTTCCCTTTCAAATGAAGAATGCTAACCGCTATTCTAAAACTCATATGAAACTATTTTCATTTTGTCCTTTCATTTAAAAAAAGCCAACAAAACAAAACCCACTTTTGCCTTTGCTTTGTACTGTAATTCCAGTCCTCCCACCCATCACACTCCTGACACCTCCTTTGGCAAAGACTCCTCTGAAATCCATCAGCTGCCACCTTGTTCAGTAACTGGCTGTAGGTCACACAAGGCCCAGCCACACACTGCCTCTCACACAAGTGGGGTGGGCAGATGTGACTGCTCTTAGCTCCAGCTGTAAGGTGAGTAGCTATCCGTTGATCTTGCCATCAGTAGAGACCTTCTATGTGAGAAAAAAGATTTTTACGTATCAAACTTTTCTAGGGATTTTACTAGGTGATGGCAATTATGTAGTAGTAGCAAAACCTTCACCAAAAAAAGAAGAGTCAAGAAAGAACTGCTACCTCGAGAGGATTTAATTTCTGATACCATTTTATTTTTCTGTTACATTTCTTTGTTTGGTTAAGTGTCTTTGTTCAGAATAGCTTTTTTTCTGACTTTACAGCAGACTGCCAACTTGAAACATCATTCAGTCCACGTATGTGTCACTTTTCATCCATCAGCACTCTCTATATAGGAAACATTTCACTCAAACCAAAATGAAGCTAACTTCTAAAATGAAATAAGACAACTGTTTAACAGCAATTTAGACCAGCAAGCGACAATCACTGTATCCAGCTGAAATTACAGGGGAGGATTTAAAGAAAGCATATAATTACCCAAAGACTTAAGAGATGGATCATTGCCCTCTGAAGATGGTTAAAGCCAGTGGAGACAGTCTGGGCTTTTTACTAATTTTAAAGATGGAAATATAAGCTTTTTACTGATTTTAAAGATGGAAATAGTGAATATCTTTCTTATTGAGGCAGTTGCTGGCAAACTTTTTTAAAGATGCCATAGTACACACCTTAAAAAAAATGTTCAGAAACCCAGCAAGGGCAGTGTGCAAGTGCTCACCCTTTAGGAAATACCACATACTGCCGGTCATAGGATCACATTGCTGTCAGTTGCCTCCAAGTGACAGTAAAAGACCATTTTCTTCCCTTTAATCCAGGAAGAGGACACAAGGAGCAAGAATAACTGGAATGCAATACCCCTTAGAGAAACTGCAAGAATTGAGTCAAGCATTCTCACTTTGGCTAACTAGGGCAACATTTTTTCTTATATATATTTTTTTTAATTGTTCCCTTATAGTTGTTAATTGCACTGCTGTGAGGCTTTCTTTGTGTGCTATCTACACTACCCATGTATTTCCAAGTGTGCTTACACAGCTTCTTTGAAGATTAGGGCACTGCACTTCCATGAAGTTCTGTGGATTGTAATTTATATGAACTAGATTGAGTAGAAATTACCACTGAAGTGCATCTCAATTAATTAGAGTTAATTTCGTAAAGTGAGGCTACCCTTCTTCCTTATTTCCAATGCCAAAAGACATCAGGTTTTTAATGACTTTGCATGGACATGGTCAGACGATCATGCACTGTTTAGGGGTCTCTAATCAATGTTGGTACCAAACTTGGGCTCCCTCTGGGCAGGGTCAGCTTGGACACACACTCCTGGGAGCAGAGCAGCCAGGAGCTTGAGCATCACTGGATATCACAACACTCAATAGAAAGAAGCTGAGTCCTGTGAGGCTCATTACATTGCTCTTGGTTCCGGCCAAGAGCAGAACCAACAGAGGCAAAATGGAGGAGACAGGAAGTCCAGGACAGGGCAGGAAGAGGGTGAGAAGGAAAGGGTTGGAGGAAGGGTGCTGTGATGCTATAGGGGGTGAGGAGCCGGACCCAGAAAAGCACAGTAAGTTACAATTCTCTTAAGTGAGAAACAGTTTTAGAAAGATTGACATCGTTTTGTGAAAGAAAGAGAAATAAGTGTTAAGATTTTGATTTCAACCACTGATTGTAATTAATTTTGTTCGGATTCTAAAATAATCAAGGCCGGATTCTTCTCCCATACGTGTTGAAGATATAATCCTGTGCATTTATGATGTTCTACTGTAAGAGAGTGGATGTCAAATTTTGAACAATCACTGGAAATAGGTGGTGAATGACTCCTAGAGCCAAAAGTGTTTGCTCTTTATTCATCTCTTGCCCAGTGAGTGGAGATAAAGGAGAGATCATGTGTTGGATAATGTCAGAAAAAGTATCATTAAAAAATGCCTGAAGAAAGAAAAGAACCAATGCAGAAAAACATAAGAAAGAAACTGGGAAGAATAACAGGGCAATTGTGTCAAACTGTGGTGCAAGGAACCACAAGGCAATGGAGCACTTTCACCAGCTGTTGACAAGGGCAATCCACAAGAAATGATGCCAACAGCTCTACTCAGAAACAGCAAAAAGCTAAAAGGCTAAAAGAAATTAAAATAATTTTTGTAAGCAAAACACCCACAAAAGTTACCTCAAAGCTACCAGCATCAAAATGTTCCTTTCAATCTAAATTCAAAGCTATGTGCACATGTATGCAAATTGTACATATGTGCATTTACCTGTGATAATACAGTGCTGAGGTCTTTATCTTTTTTCCTTGCCAAAAGAAGGTGACATTTATGTCAGATAGATAACCTTTGGACTTTTTAAAAATAACTTGCTCAAACAGAATTTATAAAAAACAACATACCTTGCAAAGAACGACCTTACACACAAAGCACTAGTTTTCTAATGTAAGATAAAGTTTAACTCTTTCTGCTTAATTGCTCATTATTACCAACTTACTAAATAATAAAAAAAATAATAATTTTTAACACAATACCTCAGCAGTTGTGAGGAACACATCCTCGCCAATGTGTTTCAGTCCGCATGAAATAACGCCAAGGGCAACTCCTGGGAACACATAGGAGTTGTTACCCTGTCCGGGATAGAGAGTTTGTCCGCTGGGAAGAGTGACAGGATCAAAAGGACTTCCACTGGCAAAAACGCCACGTCCCTAAGTTATAATAAGAAAACCAAAGAAAGCACATTAGTTGCGAGGATGCTGTTGAAGTACTTCACACATCCCTTTACCGCTGTGGAAGGTGGGTTACAGATATGTAATATCTCCTAATATCTGCGAGGGTGCTGGGACTACTTAACTGAATATGTCTCAAGAACATCAGGATCCTAGAGACACTGGCAATTCTCTGTGACTATCTGACGTCAGAGAGTGACAGCTGCCTTTTTCAGGTAAGAGCTATCAGCACAATTTAGAGGAGGAGAAAGTGAAAGCCAGAATTGGTTATTCACAAATAACATGAATAACACATGAATAACATCGTGAATAACACAATTCATTGTGCAGCCGTGCCAGAAGAAGGGTGTAAAAGAAGGGAAGAAGGTGTACACCTGGAGCTGTAAAACTCAAAGTGGGCAATACTGTCTTGGTAACAATGGGTGATGCTGCTGGATTTTTCTCACAACAGCAGATCATCCACAAAAATGACACTAAGGCCAATAAAAGTTGCACTTTTGGATGTGGCAGTTTCTGGGGAGCTGTTTCTCTACATTTCCTCTCTTCAGGCCCCTGCACCCGCTCTACTAGAGAATGACAAAGGTGCAAGCTCTGTACAAGGAACATCATCCCATGGTGCAAGCTATTGCACAAGTTGGTGACAGGACCTCCTCTTCTGGAACCTTATGGCTCCCGTCATTATAATATGCTGAGCAGGGTCTGGGCACTAACTCGAGCATCAGTGTGTGATCATCCAATGCCGATAAACCACTAGGATGTTCCCCGGGAGATTTTTGGGTAGTCCCAAGTAGCACAGATTCCACTAGGGCCAGACACTGTGCAGGCAGTATGGAAGAGCTGGCCTATTTTGGAGAATTAGAGAATTTAGCTGTACGGATTCAAGTTACACTGTATCACTTGTCCTGAGGGCAAGAGAACTGTCTCTCTTTTTATGCTGTAGTCCACATGAGACCTCTAAATCTCTTCCCAGGACCCAAACACAGCCTTGGCTCCACGCTGGCACACAGCACACATCAGGCAGCTGTGGGGAGGAACAGAAGCCTGTGGGGTGGCCTGGATGTGACAGCAGGGTTCATGTTGCTAACAGCTTAACCTTAGGTAAGAGGAATATTAGGCCTGGTGTCATTCAGTAGCGTGCACATTCAGAGGTGTAATACCACCGGAGTACCAAGAGGTGGGCTGTAAGGGAGCTGCAGATCTGATGGAGTCTCACAGTTCCTCTGGGATGAGGAACAACCCAATTGGAGCAGATGCTGGCACCATAAGTGCCATTCAAGGGTGGCAGAAGAGGTACCTCTGAGGTGACTCACCTGGAGCACTTCCATTCAGGTTCTCCCCAGATCATTCCTGATACACAGAGAGAGCAGTAATTTCTATAGGAGGCAATGCAATTTTGGACTAACGAGGGGAGTGACACTACACAGGCTCTCGGTCTGCAACCCAAAGGCCCGAGGCTCTTGCCTTGCTAGGGAGGGAGCACCCTTGAATATAAGCAGTAAATTTAAGTGGGGAAGAAAAGCCAGCCTTTATTTATGCTAGCACTGCTGAAGTCATAAATGTCACTGTTAAAGACTTCAGAGGTGCTTTGTGTCAGAAATATCTATGCCTATTTTAGACAGCTGGAAACGTGCAGTTTAAAACATGCCACTGTTGCTATTCGGCTCTTCAGAAGAATATTCTGTTTGGTTTGGTGTCATGCAGTATTATCATGGCCGGCTTATTATATGTTTCGGTGACAGATCAAATACTTCAGCGCATCTTCTGCTCTGCCTACCAGATGTCATTACCCACTATAACTAGCCCTTCATGTAGGCCGCTGCCTGAGCTCTTACATTCTGCTGTAATTGTGCACTGTGCAGTGGGGAACAGGCAGGCTAAATTTGTCTTTTAAACACTGCAAAGCTGTCATTCAAACTGCCCTGTCTTTGACAAGAAATCCAAACACACTCTGCTATGAAACACAGAGTCAAGTACTCCTGCGTTTCAAATTCTAGACTGAATTCCAGGATAACGTGATTATTAACACTTCTATAATACAATAATAAATAAGCAAGCACGGTTCTCTTAATTTTCACCTATGTTTCCATAACAGAAATCTTTGTAAAAAGTGCTAATTATCCCATTTCTTGATAAAGAATTATTTCAAAGATTCTGTTTCCTGTACTAAAGTATTTTCTTAGCGTAAAGACTATTTCTAAAATCTTAAATGAAAAGCATGCCACTGTGTGTATATAGTCCACAAAGTAGTACAGTCAAATCCAGGCATAAGGCTTTGATGATTGATTCGGGTATAACAAAAACTATGAGTCATGCCTGACACCACTCAAAGCTATGAAGTGTTTCTACGAGAGTGCAAATACGCATCAACTCCAGTGAAATTTTCTTAATAAAAGTAGAAAACCCTGTTATTTAATTAACTCATTTTACCTACACACAGAGACATGATTAGTACTTGCTACTCCATCCTCTGTCTTCTTCTCATTTTAAATTTAATTTCAGGTTTGCTTTTCATTATGTATAGTGGAGAGATGTTAACCTTTGATTACCTCTGTATATTTATAACACTGCTCAGCAGTGCATTCTGCTTTGCTGGTGGGATTGCTGAGAGCAAAAATAATGGGACGTTTGTTTAAAGCAGCCATATCCTGAAGAATTTGTTTAGTAAAAGCACCACCAATTGCAGCAACTCCTAAAGAAGAAAAACACAGAAGCAAACAAATCCAATCAGTTCCAAGTAAGGCATGCATGTCACTTTTGAAAGAAGCTCCTTTTACTACATACCTCCCCCTTTAAAATGGAGTTCAATCTTTTTCCTGATGTGGTAAAAACAAATTTTTGTATAAAAGGTTTTGCAACAGTGAAACTTCACTATTATCCCTAATATAATATACAATCTATTCACCCCTGTACAGTTTGGTGAATTTCTCAGTTTACTTTTCTTAGGCCCTTTATATAAAATAGAAGTGTATCACCCAACCTGCAGGTAAGTCCAGTAAGGAGTAGAAAGGTACAACTCTGTCTCCTAAAGTCTCATGCGACAGACTGCATAGTTTCTCACAAATCCAGCGTGTCAGATTTCAATTCTTTCTGACATGATGACTAAAGCCTCTGCCTTCTACAGCTCATTATTTTGTCATCTCCAGCCTCAGCTGATGAATACCCCCAATTTTGAGTCTAAAGCTTGCCTGACAGCAACAATTTTTTTGAATACATCCCTTTCCGTCCCACCAGAGATGCTTTTCTATTCTCCATACTGTACTCACAATCAAAAAAGAGTGTGTGTGATGTTTCTGAGGTGCCAATACACCTTTAATTTTCGCTACAGTATTTCAGATTTTACAGCATCTGATGAACGATTTTACTAGCCAGACAGGTGAATTTTCAAGTCTTACATGTAAAAAAGATATATATTTAAGAGTGCTTGCAGCTTATTCCTGAAATTGTCACTGAAATGTAATAACCAAACTGCAGAGAGCTGAGCAATCCTCTACTAAGATCCCAAATCCGGCAGCTTTTTATATAAGAAAAACTTTTTGTAAAATCTGTGGTTTGATCTGCACAAAGAATTGGTGGCTAAGGACCTAAATATGAGTGAAAAGAAGATTCGGCTACAGCATGCTCACATTTGCACTAAGCTTTACATGTGCTTAGCTCAGTTTTCTCAGTCCAGGTTTGAAGTTATTTGTATTACACCATCCACATTACATTAGAAGTAATTCAGGAAGATGATAAGGTTCTCCATCAGATGTTTAAACCAACTCAGATTATTCCTCCTGTAAAACGGATGGCTTGGAGTGAAAGTAGTGTTACATGCTTGGAGAGTTACTATTTGTTCAGTTGCTTAATAGAGTCCATTCTGCACCTAGTGTTTTCTAAAAACACACAAAGGTAAACTTTGTTCAGAGGAACTTGATCCTGTCTTCAGACAAAGCCACATCCCCATTTTTTTTTTCCCAACAAGGATAAGGTAATTGCTTTAAATGAAAAAAAATTACCTATTAGCACGGTTGGTTTTATATCTTTAACAATATCTTCTAGATTTTTCATTTCGTCATGGTCATGGGCAAAACGCTGTTTCTCCGATGTTAATGAGGCACGCCCCTGAGTAAGAAAAAGAAAGGACATTTATTATGAGTTTAATGGAACCTAATATCCCGGGATAATCAGTTTACAAAGTATCTAGTTTAACATGTCCTATTTCCATTTCTACTTTTGCATCTATCACCAAATACCATATTAGACAAAGTTACACTGTGTACAGCTAACATGCTTAGAATAACAGTAGGCAAATTTAATTCCGTATTTTTACTGGAAATTCGTAACAGCCGTAGAACACCACTGTATTAACAACTATATGAAAGCATCATTAATTTCTTCTTTAAAACTTTCTTAAAGCTGTTTTACCTATTAATTTTTGGTCAAATGCTTACCGTTATTAATGATAAAGTAGAAATATATTTATATAGCAAACTGTACAGATGCACCAGGGCAAGGGGGGATTCGTAACTAGCAAAACAAAAATACTTTCTCCTGGCTTTTTCAGCTTCGCTCTTATCTAAAAGTATAGAGACTGTATTGGCAGAGTATATAGACTACAGGGGAGCCTATTTTGCTCCACATTTTTCATATTTAAATCATTCATTCTTAAGGATGGAATAAAAATAATTCTAACCAGATGTTAGGTGCCCCGTTTTCGCATTAACAAACTTGACTCAGCTGCGAAACAAATTTTGCCCTGATCTCGACCAGCAATTTCCACCCATTGGTGCCCAAGAAAGTTTCCAAACGGAATATTATAGATGCAAGAGAAAGGACTGTAGAGCATCATTGACATTGACTGGGCTTTAAACAGGATGTGAACTCAGCGTAAGTAACATGGAGTGCGGGGCAAGAACGGGTCAGAATTTGTGAAAATTGTACTAGTTGTCTAAGTAAGTGAACCTCTGTACAGAAAATTTCAGCAGAAGAGTTTAAAATGCCTCCATCTCCACCCCTGGTTTTATTCTCACATGCCTGCTGAAAACATCACTGCAAAGGCACTTTTCAAACACAAATCTAGAAGATGGTGCCAGCCTCTCAAACATCATACAACTTCAGACAGGAAGAAGCACATTGTACAGATATATAGGGAAGTACACATGGAAAATGGAACATTAAATGTAATCTTGACCAAATAGCCAGAACAGATGGATATCATCTCCCTAACTACATCTTTTCCAGCTGATAAGATGAAAGTTTTCGTAATTGTAGCAAGTTAATTAAGACTATACTGAAGTCCTGGAACAGAATTAATTCCACAATTCCATCAAAGTCTATCAATTCCACAATTATGGCTCAATTTATGTCTGTATATACTATCAGATCCAAGCTGGGATTAGTTTTTCTATGGCATTTTAATTTAATTTTACAAAACCCAAGAAATTCAGTGCTAAATTTCAAACCACAATTTCACAATGTCACAATGTGTGGTTGTGTCAGTCCCATCACCTAAGCTCCTCTGCTGGTCCTTGCACAGCCACTGCAAGAACTTACTTGTAGGCAGGAGGGAAGGCCATTTTTCCTTTCCAGCTGCAAGAAAAGTGTTTCCATCCCAAGGGTACCACAGGAAGCCATGGAAGGCTGTTATGTGGTCAGGTCTGACTGAGCTGGTCTGCCTCACAGGACGCCAGCTTCTCTTGGCTCGCCCACAATTACAAGGAATTTCCAGAGATTTCTCCCTTTCTACAAATTTTTTTACATGACCAAAGTACAGTTTTTAAATTAAGAGGGTTACGTCTGGTTGTGCTTATAGGGGTCTTAAGTGTTCTCCTAGAGTGATTAGCACTGAAATACTGTGATACAGGCACCTGGTTTCCTTTGTGGGTAAAATGAGAAATTCTCAGCCTTCAGAAAATGCCGCAGTATTAACAATTTTTGACATATTCACACTCGAATCATTTTACCGTCAAGACACATTTTGATGTCTGCCATTTCCCAGCACCCCAGCAGATGTCCCCACAGTCTACACACAGAGTTTATATTTATCTGATTTTAAAGCAGGAATTTTCGTTAACATTTTCAGGGGAAAAATATGGTTTTCTTTTCGGTCATCAAAGAAAAAAAAAATGCATTTGTGACTTCCAGGCAAAAAGCCTGTTGCTAGGAATAACTCAAAATACTATAATAAAAGCCACTTTTCATTCTAATGAGCTGGTTGGTTGAAATCAAAATGCTCAACAGAGCCTGACTTGGACACAGGTTTCCTGGGGAGCCAGGAATGGGTGCCAGGGGTGACCCTCCAGTCCCACACTGTTTCTTCAGTTGGTTCCTTAATAGTTTATCAGGTTGCTATTGAGTAAGCCAGTTTTTGATCTGCTCTTAAAATTCAGCCTCCAGGAGACTGCCTTGGGCTACCAAAAAAAAAGAAAACACCTCTAAGAGCTATGACCACATCATTCTTCAGGCTTTGGCAGACTGGTAGCTCTGAACGTGTCCAGGATCTGCAGATCTGGGAAGATCTCTTGGGAAAAGTGACATTCAATTTTTTTCCACAGTGTAAAATGTCCAAGAGGGCAGGCTGACATCTTAGTGGAGAAAGATGTTGATATTCTAATTTTTAATCAAAACAAATAACCAAAATCCTGCATGAAACAGAGTTACTTCATGCAATTTTAGACTTGATCGGCTTTCGAGGAGGTACTTCAACATTTTAAAGTTAAGATAATGGCAGAGCTGTTAAAATACTTATTGATGCAACAGCAAGGATTCAAAGCACCATTTTCTACTGACATTGGTAATCATCTCACATTTAATTAGCTACACAGGATTACTCAAACAGTAAGCTGAATGTGATCCACTGCAACCATTTCCAGGCCACTGGCTGACACTAGTACTAGCCAGTGTCAGCTTAGGTCAGATTCAGTTCTTAACTTCTATCTATCTGCCTTGAATTTCACAGGGCGTTCTACCTTTCTAAAAAAAAAAAATACAAAAAAAATACAATAGCCAAAAAACCAAATTCCAAACCAAAACCAAAGCCTAAACAATTTTCAATTTATTTCTTTATTCAGCTTTGGTCTGAATTAGCTTGATTCATTAGTCAGAATGAATCATGTCTCCAAGTAAATATTTTTACAGTATATTAACTAAAAATGAAACATCAAATTCTGTGGCTTAGCAAAAATAACAACAGCTACGTACATAGAAATTTTTGCTTGGAAAATTCTTATAAAAGACATTCTATGGTTGTTTTTTTTTTTTTAATACATATTGTTAAATAGATTTTCAGAAATGTATCTTAATTGTTAATTTGCCGATTCTAAAAGAACTACGTAACACCTCCCTAAAAACTGTATTCAAGACTTCAATATCAACCAGTTGATTTGGTTACAAAACTCCAATAATTTATAGGACAGTGCTTTAGATAGCATTTTTTTATCCCCAGACTGGCAAACTCTGAAGTTCTGCTCTCCACAAAGTAAAGAGGCGGCAGCAAGAGCACGGCCAGCTTTCCTCCGTGCCCTGCCAACAGGGCAAACAATGACTTTCAGGAAGGAAGGGACAATTCCATTTTGTGCATGCTTAACCTCAAACTAAGGGGTTGCCAGTCCATTTAGTGCAAGCTTCCAGACATCCGCCCCTGAATGCCTACAGCTGGAATAAGAAATCACAGAGTTTTTGTCAGTCGGCAGAGAGAAGGGGATGGAGCCAAAATGCAGAAGTCTCAATTCTGGATTTGTGTGGTTTTCTGTCTTGTCTCCCTCCTGACACTGGGGAGATGGAAAGCGGATGGACCTGTCAGTGAATAGCTGTTCTGACTAAAAGATCTTCCAGAAGTGCAGAGCCCATCTTCTGACATTTCTATTTCCAGCCCTGGCATAGTTGGCTTTTGTACTCCAGCTATCTGCTCCTAGGAAATGAGTTGTAGCGGATCAGAACAAGGCAGCATAAATCAAACTACTCTGGTCTTCTTGCATCTCCCTAATCCTAAAATACTAACGTGGCACACAGTTCACTTCTTCTTCTAGTAGGAAAAAAAAAATAAAAAAATTCCATACTAAAAAAGAATTTGAGCTCTGGGATTCTGTGTATGAAGCTCTGGGTCTTTTAAGTAGAAACATAATCTTCAGTCACACTCGTGGTTGTCTTCTAAGTCTACTGTCTTGCTCTTTTAGCATTATTGAAAATTCATTCATTCAATTGAAAGGGCTCAGAAAAAACAGCAATCTAAAGATGTGTCCCTTTCAGTACATTGAGCCTCACAACAGTCTCACTGATTCACTGAAGGGCTTCAACACCTGGCACTGAGGGAAGGAACTTTTCCAGGGGTTTCTAACCAAAGGTTGTTATTGCACTGTTGTTCAAACAGCAGTATCAAGACTCATCTAGGCCAGACAGAAGCAGCCTTAAGTTGTAATGTGTTTTCTATGGTGTGTAACAAGCATCTTTCCTGCATCAAGTGATACTCCCGAAATCCTAAAATAAAGTCTTTCACACCAAAAGCCACAGATGAACTAACAGATGGCGTGATACCTGTGCAGCTATTTAGAGGGGAAGATACAAACTCACAATCTCTTTCAATAAAAGGAAGAAGGTAAAATTAGGAAAAGAGGCCTTATATCCTTCTTGCTTTAACTTTCCAAAAGTATTTATCACACCAAGAAAGAAAGAAAAAAAGCACCAACATCTAATTATATAACTTTTTGCAATGCTATGTATTCTTATATTATTTCTTTATATAGAAGTAATTTGCTAGAGGCATTGTAAGAGTGTGCTTGAATTAAAAAAAAAAAACAAAACCAACACAAAACAACAAAAAAAATAACCACAAAACCAAACCAAACTACATACTAAAGTACCAAGAAGACATCCATAGCATCTTTAATGCATACTCAGGCTACCTGAATAAACCATACAATACACCGTCACTAGAATGCTAAAGGTGAAGAATATTAAAAACATTTGAAAAGATTAATAAATCTTAAGTCCAAAGACACAGGAAAATTTCAGAAACTACTTTAGCAGGGAAAAATATTGCCTCTATCACAGTATCACTTTGCACCAAGAAACCTATGGGATATATTGGATTTGAACAAAAGAGAACTAAGCTACCTGAAAACAGATATGTTGCTATATTAGAAGTCACTGTGGTATCTCAGATGGAAAGTAATATGAGCTAAATTCTTTATTAGCAAATGAGTTACAATGTGGACTGTGTTAAGTTAGCAGATGAAGTACAGAGATAAAGAAACAATAGAAGCTTTCTCTGATGGTGACATTATATATGAAAGAACTTGGCAATCCTAAAATGCATATACTCCCTAATGGATGAGAGTCATTGGTATTATATATTATCATTACAAATAGTAAAACATAGTCACTTGGACACCAGGACCTTTGAATTCAGGGAGCAAAAGGAAGTAACAGGACTCAGTAGTTAATATTATTAAAAAGTGCTTGCATTTTGGATTTGGACTGAAAGAAGTTCTTAGTTTTAGGAAAAATTCTCAAGTTTTTGGTTTTAGTGGCTGATCAGCAGCACAAGAAGCAAAGGAGATACTGGGATCAGGCTTCAAGCAAATGTACATCACAGTTTTCACAGAAAGTTACTCATATCATCATATTATAGAACCAAATTGAGGCTCTGATAACAAACAAAAATGACTCATCAATAAAACCCTGAGAAAATTCATAGAAAACAGCTGTGAAAACAGGAGACCAGACTGCACAGCAGACATCTGTGTGGGATATTACAAAACAGAAGGCAAATCTTACAAAAATCACCAATGTGAAGTCTAATGCCATGGCCTGTTTGAGCTGGTCCTGCTGGGGCTGCCCCATGAACCATGGCTGAAGAGCAGAGAAGCTTTTTATGTCAGCGAGGCGAGAGAGGCAGGGCTGGAAGCTCTCCAAGATTTGCTTTTTCCATCAGCTGGGAGGCAGCTGAGAATAAGCCAGAGCTCCCTGATGACTGCACTGTCCCACATTAGAGGCAGCGCTGGCACTTGTCCCCGTCTCACAAGCAGGGAGGCACAAATCTATTTATATAAACACTTGCCTCCATTTGACTGTGTCAACTGCGGCCTATTTAAACAAGAGAACAGAGATCAGTACAGAGATAAATTAATAAATTCTTCTGAGGTTCTTAAATACTGAAGACATGAGAACTACAAAATACATGAGAACTGTAGACCAAAGAGCAAAGTAGTAAGTAGAGTATTTCCAACTGCAAATGTTTTGGTTTTACTTGCATTTTTCCTATAAATTCCCTATTGCAGAGTTAAGAGCAAAACAAACAAAGTAGCAGTTGTTAAAGCATCACAGAAGAAGGGGGGAAAATAAGAATGTGGTTAAGAGTCATGGGAGAAGGCAGTGATCCCTACATGGTTTCTTATCTCTTTCATCACAAGTAAATCTACGGTCTAAAGGTTGCTGATGAATCATCTGAGGGGCTTTAGGCAGGGACTGTAGACAGTCCTGGGAGCTTGAGGGATTTCTCCGTGGAGTCACTCAGAAGCATGAAAGGGAAAGGACAGCAGAGGCACAGAAAGCATGCTAGGAGGGCACAGGAAAGGCCACCCTCCCTGACCAGAACTCCAGGAGATTACCGGTTACGAGGAATCGCAAAATGCCGAGGAAGATGGAGGTATGGCTATGGAGTCACTGGTCAGGGGTTACTGAAGCCCAATGGCTTACAGGTGACAGGCACGTCTGTGCTATCTCATTCAAGAACCAAAAAGCAGAGACATACAAACCCTCCAAAATCTGCACACAGAGGCGCTAATTATAATGTGACTGTGTCTCTTGATCAGGGCCATCAGCTAACGCCTAAAGGTGAAGAGAGCAGATTAAAACTAGATGAGGCAACCCGGACATGGAATTAATACACAGATTATTGCCAATAGAGTGAAAACACAACATTTTGAGGAGATAATGTCATAATGGTTGGCAGTAAAACATGATTTAGGGAAGAAATGTAATTCTGGTGTTAACTCTAAAACACATTGTTAGAAGATTAGAGCTGTTTATTTAAGTCCAGTAAAATTTATGAAATACCCTTTCTTGTTAAATAAGCACAGATGGTTAAACAGGCAGGACAAAATTTATAAAGACAATTATTTCAAGAAGATTAAGACCTGAGAAGCAGAACAAGTCAGGAATCCACAGAACAACCAAAACACAATAGAGTAAAACAATCATTCATTTCAATAATAGAGCCTGAGCAAAAGAAATCACAAACCATCCAAAGTAGGTCACCCTCTCATTAACACATTTAATGCAAGTGGTGTCAAAGAGGAAACAGTTATACGCCAGTAATTTTAACACCCAAATATCTGGTTATGTCTCTTCTAGAGAAAATAATGTGGGCATTTCTTAAGCACACCCCACCAATTATCTTTTTGCCTTTGTCCTCCCTTATTTTCCTATATTGCTGACCAAGTATGAGTAATGCCACGAGTGTTCAAAGATAAATTAATGTTTCCTTTCTGCAAAACTTCTACTTCATATAGAACAAGATAAATGCATGATGAAAATGCCTAGATTAATTCCCCAGACATCAGAAGAACTGACAAAGCAAGCAAAGATTGCCTTGCTGGGATAGGAGATGAGTAAAATACGGCAAAAACCGCTTTAAGTGATTGTGGCGCCTTGGACATACCCAAGACGTCGCATATTTGCTAAGACGCAAATCAGTTTTTTGGCTCTAAAAGTCCTAGCCAGTTGCAGTCAGCCATAAATGTACTGATCAAGGACAAAAGTAAAAGTCAGAATAATTGACTATTGATAAAAAGAAAGCTAGAAATAATTAAAAGTTAGCAGAAGAGACAGATATAATATGAAGTGGTATATAAAAATTAACATTAAAGCCATTATCAAATTAGTATCTAGAATGAAACCCAAACTTTTTTAAAAAGTGATTATTGCTAAAATATAAGAAAATTCAGTAGCAATCAGACAATCTGGGTGGGATTCAGTTCAATATTAACATACTTGATAGTGAGCTCTATAGGATCTTTCACATGTTATGCGAGCTCTGCTGACTGTAATGGGAGTGACCACACCTATATGGCACTGAAATTCTGGTATCAGTCCCAAATGTCCCCTTTCTCTCCATCATTCCCTAAGTAAAGATTGAATTATTTATGTATCCAGCTTTGACCAAACCATGAACTTTAATCAGGGTCATACCTACTGCCAGTTAATTGGTTGTGAGGATCTTTTCCAAATAACGTTTCCAGGGATATTCAAGTGGGAAAAGGAGGGAGGAAAATGAAAATATTTTAGAGGATTACCTACAAGATTACCTGGGTGTCTCTATTCTAATTAATTAGGACCATAGAAATCGGCAAACTTGTGGAGTCTATTTTAGTCCTCTTCTTAGAAAGATCAATGTTCTGGGGCCTTCAACTATCAGATCTCAACTGATGTTCTTATGCTTGCTGTTCAGTTTGGGCTTCACTCATATGATCTGAAGTCTTACAGGGGATAAGATCACACATCTAATGGACATTTAAAACACAAATCACAAGTTTTACTGTGCTGAACTAGAAACCATAGAGCGCAAAATTGTCAAAAGCAACATTACTCCGTGTTGACACACTCTTTAAAGTTAAGGACGACATTCATCCCTATGTGAGCGAACGTCATTTGTGCACTAGAGATTATGTGGCATACAAAAATCGAATGCTGTCTTGCAAATTACAGAGCCACTTCACCACAAGAGAAGCATTTGTGGCAGCTCAGAAACACTCCATCAGCCTGTCCATCCTTGGCAGAGAAGCACCCATCCTTGGCAGAAGGCTGGGGGTTTCTCCTGTATCTCTTTAAATATTAAAAATGCCTTATTATTTACACCATATTGGTAGGCGGTTCCAAAAACCATCTTGCCTATTACCCTACCATTGGTTTGGTATTGCCTTACTGAAAAAAAAAAAAAAAAAAAGAAGAAAGAAATAAGAAGCATTTTGCAATTTCTTCACTCTGAGAGTGGTGAGGCATGGGAAGAGGTTGCCCAGAGAAGCTGTGGATGCCCCCTCCCTGGAAATGTTCAAGGCCAGGTTGGATGAAACTTTGAGTGACCTGATCTAGTGGGAGGTGTCCCTACCCATGGAAGGGGGGTTGGAACTGTATGATATTTAAGGTCCCTTCCAATCCAAACCATTCTATAATTCTATGGTGAACCTCATGAACACCTCAATACTGTTTATCACTTTCTGCCTCTTCTCAGCTACTTCACACAAAATAATTTACCATCTTTGAAGTTCATGGGTTAAGATTTCGCCACTAATATAGCTAAGACAGACATTATGGCAGCTTTAAAGAAGACACAAAGTGTGTTCACCACACATCACAGATTCATGTATATTTGTGTGATTAGCAGAAGAAAAATGGGAACATTGAGAATATGGGAAAGAAGAAGAATGTGGGAGACATTACTTATCAGTGTGTTCATATAGGTAAATATCTATTCATCAACCAGAACGTGACAGCGTGATAGAATTCAGAAATACAGAATTAAAGATGAGTCCAAACAGCTCATGCATAATCTCCAAGTACATAAGAGTGCAAAAGCAACTTTAAAATGTCTTTAAATTAAACATTAAGACTTCCACCTGAATGCAGTGGGATAGTTAAGATAGGCATTTTAAGAGGAATGATATCTGTTTCAAAAAGTCATATAGTTCAATTGGCAAAATTCCAATAATATTATGATCTGCAAAACTTCCTCATCCACCTCTGCAGAAAACATATTTTCAAAAGGTGAAAGCATATTGAACAAATTAAAAGACACTTCCAACATCCCCAAAATGATAGGAACATTATAAGGTCTGTAGAATGAAGCAGAGAATGCAACTATAGACAGTATAACATACATAGCCTTCATCACCAGCTCGTTCACCACAACATAGCAGAAAAGTTGGTCATCAAACTTGATTTAATGAAAAAAGATGGTTCCCAGGGCAGGAGGGATAAATATTAACAGGAAAATGAAAACACAGCTGCGCTTCAACTAAAATTAAAAAGCCACAAAGGAAAAATCAGATACAAAAGCCTGATAAGTGACTTTGTAGCAGCTTCTGAGGGCAGGGAAGAAGGAAAAGGTGGAAACTATTTGCAGTCAGTTCAGAAGTTCCAAAGTTATTTTTCTTTGTTTTGCACTCGTTGAAATCTAATGGAAAGCAGATGAAAGAAGAAACAATGTTTAAATCTATAATTATACATTGCAAAATTAATGATCAAAGGACAGCATAGAATAAAAATGATGTAAAAATTAATTTAGTTGGCCAAAGTAATTGCTGAGTCTTCAGAGATTCTGTTATTTCTCACACTGCTGAAGCACCAGATCAAAATACTTCTAGGACTGAAAAGGTCTCCCTGCTTCAAGCACAACTCTTTGATCAAACAGTTTTTGGTGATGCAAATTTTAAGGGTCTTTTGTTTAACAGGTTTCCACTGCCACATCTGCTTACTAGTAAGAAATGAGAGTCAACTTAGCTCATGCAAAAGCTGGTTAAGGGGTGATTTATGTCGTGGCTTGGCAAATATTATCTTTGCCATAATGAAAAGGTTTCTAACAATACAGTCCTTCCCATCGTATGATTTTCTCACAAGTCTTTCTCATTTTACTTCTCTTATCTCGTTTCTAAGAGTTTGGGAAGTCTTTCAAGTCTTGTAGCACTTTTCTGCAATCAGCTAAAGCCAAAATGATTTCCTAAGCAAACCTGAAGGACAGCATTCTCTCTCAGGCCAGAAAAAAGAACTAGGAAGAACTTAATTATTTACTTGCTGTATATATGACTTCCTAGCAGTTAAATCACAAGCTTCAAGACGCTTGCATTGTATTTCCTTTCTTCTGAGGGAGGGAGCAGTTTTAAATTTTGTTTCCTTTTTACGGGGAATATTTAGCTGCGGAAGAAAGCCAATAGAGGACTTGCAGAGCCCTAGACCAAGGACCAGTTTCCTTATGTCCGCTCAGGCCTCACACTGAAGTAGAATCCTAGAATTGTTTTGGTTGGAAGAGACCTTAAGATCATCAAGTTCAACCATTAACCCAGCACTGCCTGGTCACTACTAAACCATGTATCCCCAGCTTCCAGGTCCAGTAGCTCTGCACTCAAACAGTGTAAGTAAGTAAGTAATCAGTAAGTAGTCACCCATTCTCAAGCCCCACAAGATGGCCAGACGGGAAGACTGATGCTCCCAGGTCTTCCAGGAACACCAACAACGACCTGAAATGTGCACCGTCTGCTCCTGCTGCTTGTGTCAACATCTGGCCACAAATTGAGCCCTAATCTATCTCAGGCAGCTGTTATGTCTGGCTATAACAAACAGTTCACAAATATACTCTGGGCAGAACACGAAAATTAGTGGACTGTTTTTTGGACAAACCCCAGATTAAAACCCCACCAAGAAGAATAAGCAGAGGAAAAGAACTTTTGAGGCTATGTGAGATGTTGATTGGTTTTGGCACTGCTTGAGAGCACTGAAGCTAGAAGGTGGTGAGGAAAGTATACAGTCACTGAGGTACTAAAAATTTAGAAACTGTGAAAAGAATTAGTCGCTGTGTACCAAGAGCAACACCCCAGCTTCTCGGCCGACTAGCAAATTAGCAGTGAGAGGTGTAAAAAATGCAGGAAGAAGCAATGAGCAGGAGAGAAGAAAGGCTGGTTAACTACCTTGGCTAGACAGACACACAGCTGAGAGCAGTTTTACTGCTTTAGGGCTGTGAATTTCCAATACTTTTGCCCCTTTCAGTTTGTTTCCTTAATGCCACCAGGAGGGGATTTGAGTTCAATTGTATTATTTGATGGCCCCAGTCTCTATGGTGGAGGAAATTGTGCAACAGACCATCCTTCTTAGACAACCTCTAGGTTTTAACAGCCACAGAAGATACACAGGTCTTCAGTCCTCTGTGTTTGGACACAAAAGCACTTTAGGATTTACTAGATGAAAACCAAAATGATTAAAAACAGCCATTAAAACAAACATACACCAGAAAAAAATAATCTGTGTCTTAGATAGCAGCAAATATCGGCATCCTTCTGTACCTGATCAGAAGAATGTACTTCCTGGCAAGAGTTGTCCAAAATTACCTTAGTAATACTCTCCCATCATCTATGATCCTACTCTTTTCCCTTTAACAGCAAGAGCGACAGGTGCTGTGATGCTGTTCAATAAACCAACACAGATCCTGACTGCAGAACGCATGGTTTGGATGCAAAGGTAAGTGAACTACAAAAGAACTTAAATGTCTAAAGTACGCTATGCAAGAGTGCAGGACCAACAAAGACGACTATAAACACTGCTAACCAACCGGCAAGGTAAAAAAGAAAAGCCAACTGGCCTCTCATCCATTTCTTTCAAGTAGCTCACAAACTATTAAATGTATAACCACCTTTTAAAACATACTCTTTTCTTTATTCTGGCACATGGAATTCATACGTTTCTTTATTTTGGCACATGGAAGGAATGAGGTAAGGGTGACTGATGAAGTCTCTCAGCAGCTTCAAATTCTGACCAGTGTTGATAGCACTGCAGACCACAACATCTGCAACACGAGCTGTATCGCCATGCATAGAAGCTGTTTGATGCAATATATCTCAGTCCTTGCAGAAGGATGACATGTTTGCAATACCAGGAAAATATTCTCTTCAAAAATATTTTTGTTCCTTTAAAAAAATCCTTGAATGCTATCCTAATAATGTATCTACACATCTCTGTGCAAGGGTGTGCTAACAAATAACACTTGTATTGCCATGGGAAATATTGAACCCAAAAGTTGAACATTCCTTTCCTTACATGTGTTTTTATGAACTTCTGAAAAATTTTCTTCATTATCTGTTCATTCCTAACAGAAACAGAGCGGGAACTCCAAGCATAATCATGCTTCTCCTTGAAGTAACACGGGAGTCTGTCATCCATTTAAAACACTTTAGAAGAGAAAAGCAGGTTGCTATGTCAAGAGAGAGAAATTGTGGAGTTGCTCTCACAAAGGTTACGTTCTTGCCTTTATCTACAGACTGCAAATAACTAACATGATATTTAAAAGAATGAGAAAATTGTATTACCTTTACTATTAATCCCTTTGAGTCAACCATCCATATCCTTTTGATGGCTTCATCTCTTGATATCCCTTCTTTTTCCATAGCCATAACAATGAGGTTTGCTATGCCCAGCGCAGCCTGAAGGGAAGAGAGGAAAAGTAGTATACAAAACTAAAAACAAAAGAAGTCCCCTGCTCACTTGTTTCCACCACTCGGTATTTTAGATAAGTTTGTTCATTTTATTTAACAATGAAACCGAATCATTACTTTTTCCAAAATGTAAACCCTAATGAACTCTTGCTACTATTTGGTAACCAGAAACCATAATGTAGATAAATAGTATAGATAAATCTTAAATCATATAGATAAATCATAGTATAGATAAATCATAAGATGGCATTTACAGCGCAGAAAGAATAAGAAATGTTTAAACTCTAACGAAAAATGCTAAAACTAACATTTACTCCACATAATCATCTCAGAACACATTAAATATATTTTTCTTCTTTGAAATTTTTTTTCCATTAAATATTTTTTCTTTTGGTAATTTAAACCAAAGGTAACCACACTCTGCATGCCACAAAGTAATTTTTTTGTTCTTATCTTTTTTTTTTTTAAATGTCCATCAAGAAGGTGTCTCCTTTTACCTCCTATTCATCTGTTTTGTTAACTCTAGACTTGGCTATGCTCCCAGTGAAAGCAGGGGCGAGAAAAATTCACTTATCAATATTTTGCTGAAAGATGTATCATTCTTAGTGGATTTTATAGTATTTCATCCCACAGATCAAATGTCATACAGGTACAGACTGAAAACCAGGCAACAAAGTGAGCCAACAGACCACTCAGGATTTCTGATACCAGCTCATATACATATTTATGGGGTTGATTCTGCTTCTTGTTCTTTATTTTTAAGTTTCACTGAGAATCAAGTGAGATTCCCCTTTTTTAATTAAGAAATAAGTAGTTTTATTAGAAATGAGCTCTTGTAGCAGAGATGATACTTATCTCTTTGTAGCACAAGCACTCTGACAATACTAACAAAAAAATCCCAAACATTAGACCATGGATTCATCTGTCTGTCAAACATGAAGCAAAACCAGGGGAAGGAACTTCAGAGAGATGGACAGTCTTGGTGTACAAAGGTGCTGCTATGCCACACATGGATGCAAGACATTCTGAAAACTACAGACCCGATCTCAGTAGCAGCAAATATTGAATCAAATTAGAGATATCCAGACCATACAAAACTGGATTAGTACACTGCACCCACAGGGGGTTTGGTGACCATGAATATTTTTCAGAAGCCTGTAAGGGTTTATAGACTTCATACAAGAGAAGACAGCTAGCTACACTGTAGATAAGTACAACCTTCAATTGTGCGTCAGCAGCAGCTTAGAAATTTATGCTGAAAAATTAGTATAAAAAAAATCTTCAGAAAGTGATGAGGCAGAATATTGAAAAACTACATTTAATGACAGGAAAAATCAAAGGAGTGCTGTTTCTTACTAAGTAACACTGACTCTAGTAAATACATTTTATTTCATTTTTCTTTGGTGCCCTGATAAATTTCCTCATCTTTCCAAAGCATTTTCTTTATTTATACTGACAACAGTTCAGTAATTTACAGCTGAAGAGCTAAAAACTGAAGTTTTAACAAGAGAACAGATCTCTGCAAAATGTCTTACTGAAAATATGAGGCTTGACCAGATGATCAGGGATTTGTTTTTAAGTTTACATTTGAATTAAGAACTAACATTCACCAGGTGTTAGGAATCATTCTACCCATTTAATCTTCTCCTTAACTGGATACATATAACTTGATTAAATATTAAGAAAAATCTTCACAGTACAATGTATAAAAATCAATACCTCTCCAGCTCCCTGGAACAACACGGTGTGATCTGATAACCTGTTCTTGGTGATGCGCAGAGCTGCAAGAAGACCTGCAACAGCCACAGATGCAGTTCCTGAAATTAAAAAAAAAATAAAATATTTGGTTACACTGAAAATAATTACAAAGAATTACATTTTAAATATTTCCATAGTATCTTTTTGGCTAAAAGACACAAGTACTTAGGGTAGTAACAAAATCTCCAATGAAATTGGAGTTTGTTCTACTTTGTTCTTATGCAAGTTGAATGTAAATGGGAATATCTTCAGAGTAACATTAAATAAAATATGATTGATTGATTCAATTGGATGGGTATAATGGCTGCAGCATTTGAACTATTATGAAATATTCTGGTTGTGACCTTTTTCAGAAGGAAGGGGTATAAGAGCTCCAATATAAGTATTTTGAAGACCTTCAGATTCTGAAAATTAAGATACTGGTCTCATTCTTCACATAGGTATACTTTAAATACAGTAAAACACAAGACTAAAATAAAACTTTATTTCTCATAGGGAGCTTGTCAGAGTAGAAGAGAGCAAACCGTGAACATTTACTTAGAAGCTAAGCTGGCTGAAAGAGTAAGGCCAGCTCATTTAAGACACTGACCGTCCTACGGCATCTGAAAGCCCTCAGAGCTCCAGGTCACTGAAAGGGGTTCCAGCTTACTAGCGTCTAAAATATTGGAAATACCCTTTAAATCTATCTTTGGGTTATGCCACACAGGGAAAAAGGGTAACATTTCATTTTATGATTTAGCCTGTGGAGGCCTTTCTTCTCCAAATCAGAACTACAAAGCATGAGATACCTGTCTGTCTTTGAATGGAAAGATTTTAATCCTTATCCTGAGAAATGCCTATCAATAAAAAGCAGGGCAACAAAGGGATCTCAAGCAGGCATCTAACCCAGATCTGTTCACAAGGGCAGGATCAACCATAGTTCTGTCATTTCTAACAGATCTTTGTCTAACTTGTTCCTAACATCTTCTTTCAAATACTCCTATGATCTCCTCAACAAGCTATTCCAGTGCTTCAATATAGTTTTTGTTAAAATTTTCAAATCTAAATGTTTCTCCTTCTTCTTCTATTTCGGCCTCTTGTCTTATCAACCACTGGAAAACCTGTTATTTTCTCTTTGCAACAAGACCTGTATTATATTTGAAGCTAACAGTGTCCCAACCTGCTTTTCTTACTTGGAACAATCACAGTTCTTCCACTCTTTCTAAAACACAGCACTCATTTCCCTGCTCTGGAATTTATCCACTTGTTTCTTACCTTTCTGGAACTGCAGCACCCAAACCTATATACAACACTGCAGCTGAATCGTTACCACTGCCAAGTCTAGTTGTCAGCTTCTGACATGCTGAAGAAAGTTGTACTTTGTAACCAGAACCTGGATATCTGTCTCTTTTGGTCCAAAGACCAGTTACTACTCTCCCCAACGAAGCCCCAACAAAGGAGGGGAAAGGCCTTCTTTCGTGGCTTACTGACTTCAGGTAACAAGTTTGTGTTTTTCACAAATGATCATCATCGCTAAAGCCCAGGCATAAGGTGGACCAAAAAAAAAAAGACAGTCTGATTCCTTATTCCTGCAAGGACCTTGGGTCTGTTAAGTACCAGAAAAAAAAAATAACCAAACAAAACAACTAAGAAAGTGCATCAGTTTTCAACAAGCTCACAGAACTCATAAGGACATCCTGTGGATGGGGATACAGTCGTGAGGTAGATGATGCCAACAGAAAAGCTGTGCTCAGTGCATCTTTTAAGAGGTGATTCTGAAGAATCTATAGTGGACGGTACTGATTTCACCAGGACTGAAAATGCTGTATTAGCCACTAACAATTAGATATTGAAAGTGGAAAAAATGAGTTTCGACAATCTTTGAAGATTTATGATGCCCATCAGACTCAGAAAAAGCTAAACCACAGGGAGATGAACACAAGACTTGAGATGTCCCCCTGGTTCAGTTCTAGAAATAAAAACTGAATTCTTCCTTCTCCAGGCTGTGGCTGCCACTTACTGAACCAAGGGAACCAAAGATGAGGCTGTAAATGATTTTGAGAAGCCCGCAAGAACTTGCAAGGAGATCTTCTGGCTCCTACAGTTCTTTTCATGATCAGCCACAGTCCTAAATGCAAATGTCTACAAGCCACCTGGTTGTTTTTGAAGGGAGAACTCACATTGCAACTGATTTTTCCTTCATAAAAAGTTTGAAACAGGTATGACTTGATCTCCAAGAGCACTTGGCCCAGAACCTGCACACTGGACATTTGTCCTCAACATCCAGCTACCCTGAAACTTTTGCTATCCACAAGTCTACTTTCTCACAAGCAAGGCAAATTTTAAAGCTGAGACAGCAATAATCTCTGCATTGAACTCAGGGAGATGCTCAAAACAGGTATTCATATTGCAGGCACACAGACCATAAAGTTTCACATACATGTAGCTAAGGAACTAAAAGAACTGGAGAAGTAAGAAACCTCTTCTTAAAAGACATCATTTGATTGTTGAAGGCTGAGTTAGAATCTCTGGTTTATAGGCGGGATCACCTGAGTTTCACGAATGATTACTTTTTCAAAAATAAAGTGAAACCCCTAATAAAATTTAAACACACATTTCAAAATTAGAAAGTCCCTTAGAAAAATCACTTTTTGAAGTAAATCCACATGAAGAGTTCAAAAACATGTCTTTAGAACTAAAAAGTTGGTTACGTGCTTTTGATTATGGTTTTTCCCTTCAATCATCAGAAATACAGGACACCTTGTTCTCAACCCACTCAATGCTTAGACCATACAAATTTGTCATTTTTAGTTATTTAGTCATTTTTATTACTTGTTCTGAGAGCTGAGATCATTCACTCTCTTCTCTCTCATTTCTAAATAATAAAAAAAATAGTCTAAAAAAATCCTCCCTCTGAGGCATGGCTTTGGGAACAACCGTCAGGCTGAGACACTTCCACCCCACAGAATCTAAGAGCTAGCTTGTTTTGTTCCCAGATGAAATTAAGTCTTCCTCTGGTGAGTGCCAAATTGGCAAAGACCAAAAATGGCAAAAGAGAGAAGTCAGATCCTGCTCTCCGTTTTCCTTGGTACTCTACCAAACAATCATCATAACTGGCCATAAAAAAAAAATCCCAGCCTCTCATTGGACGCCAAATTCTCTCTTCTATTTTCTATTACACAGCTGTGTTCACAGGGGAGGAGGAGGAGGAAGCCTACATGACATGGCTTATTCCTAAAACTCTTGATCTGGTCTCCTGAAAAGGAAAGCTGAGCTGGAACTCTGTAAGGTCCTCTTTCCAGCCCTTGAAGACAGAAGTTGTGGCCACTGCAGGACCCTGCCCTCATCAGAGGACTTCTTAGAGAGCCGGGAAAGCTGCTCTTCAAGCCGTTTTCTGGTGATAGATAGAAAATAACACACCCTACATTTGTAACAACTGGGAATGCTGGGATCCTGCTTATCTCCAGGGCTGATGTATTGGCTGCATGGACCACCATGAAGTGTTGCCAGTTGGGATACTTTTACAAACTCTATTACAACACCATCTTCTGTTTTAAGAAAAAAAACCCCAGAGATATGAAACATGAATAAATTACTACATTGAATTTCAGTAATATTTTGCCTTGATGATTTACACGGGATATATGTAATCATTACTTGTATGTTCATTATGAAGATGATCCAGAAGAAAGGTTTAAACAGCAATATATAAAGGCTTAGATACTACATTTCTCACAGATCACAATCTGTAGAGAAGAACTGCTCTAAAACTGGTATTTTAAAAGTCCTCCACATAGGTTTTATTCAGCCATTTGACTCTGAAAAGCATAATAACCCAATTTATTAGATTACTGAATCCAGTATCCCTGCTGCTGGCAGTGGCTGTCATCACTCCTCGTCAGCAGCTTCCCTTATTCCTTCCTATTGAAAGGGAGGCACCGTCAGTGTGAATAGCAGATCTGTTTAACCGGAACTGCTCTGACTAACAGCATGACCTTAACTTTCACCCTGATTAATAACTTGAGTTTTTGAAAAGAATTGAAATGCAATTCAGATCCATCTGCCAAAGCCTAACCACTTCTCACAGACATTACGAAGCAGAAATAGAATTTTGCTGCTTTTCCGACTGTCATCACTATAGGAAGGAGAGAAATGGTTTCACCTCCCTCTCCCGTAGAGCACAGGTTAAATCCCTTGTGTGCAGAATAAAACAGACATTGTTCACAGATACAATTTTTGAAAACTGATTCTATTTTCCCCAAGTTTCTCGAAGAATGACTCTAGCAAGTGGTTATTAGCAAATATTCCTTGACGCCAAACACCTTTGTAATAGTTTTCTAGGAAGGTGAGTCGTATCTTGTAAAAATATGGTAGATGTGAAGTTTCAAAGCACACTATTTATTGAGTGTTTGTTTTCTGTCCAAGATTCTTTAGCCTTACTTGTTACTGTAAACTGTATGACTGAGCATGTATATGTCAAAGAAAATCCTAGAGACCACGGCCTTTTGGGGTTAGCACATTATAAGTGCTTTGGAGCACAGTCTTCTTTCAGCAGATGCAACAACTAAAGAAAAAAAAGGGGGAAAAAAGCCCCAAAACATGAGGAACGAGAACTTCATTTTTAATGAATGTAGTTTAATTTAAATTAGCAAGAAATTATTTACAGCACTGAAGCATTTGTCCACTATTTAAAGTTCCAAAAAATAAAACTTGCAATCAAGTTTTATTAGTAGTTCCTTTATGTCATTTTCCCTACCTCATCTTAAAAAGCTAGCAAACAAGTAGAAGGGAGGAATTTGTGCTGCATATCCTAAAATCTGAGCTATTCATTCTGGACTAAAAGATTAGGAAGTGGTAAAAGCAAATTTCATATTTCTCAGTACACAGCATAATAGAAATCGCACGTTAACACAGCCCCTCTTCCAAATAACACTGCACAGAGAGCCAGGAAAAAAAAAAAAATCCCTTTCCTACATTTACTGGGAAAAGAAGTGAAAGTAAAGATCCTGTCTAAAAGGTGTAATCTCGATCGCTAGTGAGGCAAATATTGTGGCTGTGGGTAGTTCAAGAGGATCCTTTTAAGAGATGGGAGCTCCTTCTCCTTGCCGTGAACTGGCTTTTCAAAGCTTTGCACGTGCCCTGCTTTGCTGTGCAGCTGCTGCAGGCAGGCAGTGCAAAGAGGGGCTCTAGTGAAGGAGAAACGGAGCCATTTTAAAAGAGCAACTCTTTGGTGTATTTGCAATGAGATACAGAGTCCCAGAAATACAAGGTGGCTGAGACTGGGAGATCATCTAGTGCAAGCCTTACTGCTCAAGCAGGGCCAGGAGGAGCCAGTTGTTCAGGAATATGATGAGAATGGATTTATTTTTTCTTTTTAACCCACGATGAGGGAAAATTTAAACAGAACAATACTTGTACATATGCCTACTTGTATATACATCTACTTGTGCATATATGTAGAAAAGCAAACAAAAGCCACAGTGGGGAATATACTTGCAAACATACTGATTTCAATGTACATTTGCCACTGTGTAATGAATGGACAGGTGACATCCTGACTGTACTAGAAGAAAAGTACTCTTCACATAATCCTACAGCATATGTCTTGATAGACACTGGAAACAGAAACTGGAATTTCCAGGTACCAAATGTATTGTTTCCGACATGAATGTTAAAAAAGAATTAAATCCTGAACAGAAGAATGCTTGTGACTGAGATATTCTGATTTCTGAGAACTGAATTGACATAACATTAAATTGGTCATAACATAACTTACAGTATAATTTTCCTAAATATTCAAATGGCAGTCTGCTGAACATTTAGCTTATACTTGGAGTCAAATCACACATGCAAGATGGAATAAAAATCATAAATTGTACGTGCTCTACATTTTTTTGGGGGTCTGTTTCTTTCCATAAAATTCTGATGCAATTAAACAGCACAGCTGTTAAAAACTAATGACATCTAAGGTCATGATGGATACCAAAGTTAATTCCAATCCAGTGCAATCTCCCCATGTAAACATTTTTGCTGGCATAAAATACAGCCTCTGTGCCCATAACGGGGAAAAGCATTGCAACTGTGGGCACAGACAAATAAAGCTGTTATACTAGAATAAAAACGTTCAGTATTATACTGCACATGAAAACACTTAGATTTATGTAGATTGTCTCATGCAGCAGAAGTTTGTCATTTTCCATTAAGATAATTTTAAAGTACAGGGGTAGGGAAAAAGTTCAAACAACTGAAATAACTGAAATAATTTGGCCTGCATAAAGGCAGCAAGGCTAGAGAAGTTTAGGCCGCAATTTCAAATTTATCCATGTCAGCGACAACTACAACCAGCTACCACATGATAAGCTTTGGGAGACCCGTGTAAAACAAAACATAGAACCATAGAATCATTAAGGCTGGAAATGACCTTCAAGTTCAAATCCGACCATCCACTAAACATCACCATGACCCCTAAACCATGTCCTGAAGTGCCACATCTACACATTTTTTTGAGCACCTCCAGGGATGGTGATACCACCACCTCCCTGGGCAGCCTGTGCCAGTGCCTAACCACTCTCTCAGTAATAAAATTTTTCCTAATTTCCAACCTAAATCTCCCCCGGCACAACTTAAGCCCACTTCCTCTTGTATTATCACTAGTTACCTAATGCACAGCTTCTAACACATGGAAATTTGCCTTATGCCACTGACTGTGCTTGACTGGCAGAAACTCTTTCAACAGACACACCAAAACCAAGATGGGTGCAGAAATGGAGCGCTGCAGCACCCTGCTCTGCCCTAGCTGGCTTTGAGAAGGTGCAAGCAGGTATGGTGCCATATGGATATGATAACAAATGTCACAGGTCAGAGCAGGCTAAACGCATCTGCTTTCACGTCTTGGAAGCTATGGAAGTGTTAAGGATGGAGATCACGCCAAAGTTCCAGACATCATTTCTGAAAATATCAAAAGATGGACAGACACAAATTAGATTGCAGAATCTGCCTACATTAAAAGACTGCATCACTTCTAAGGAAGACTGATAGCTGCTACAACAGCTCAGTCAGAAGTCAAACAGAGACCTTCCAGCGGTTTTGAACAAGGCGCATCAGAAAGAACGAAGTGTTTTCAAAAATGCATCTGAAGACACTGAAGGCTTTCTCAACTTCATTTACTCATATTAGGTACACTTTTGCTGAAAAGCTTCCCTTCTATTTCTTTAAAACTACATTCTAGTTGCATCTCTTTCTGATTTGGGGTGAGGACCTTCATCCTGCAAGGAAAGAGAATTCCCTGTGGGATCTGGGTCTCTAAACAATTAAGAGAAACTTCCAGATGCTGTTTTGACGGCTGTATTGGACTTCTGTAGCCATGGCTACACTCAGATCCTGCAGGGTAAGATGCACCAAACTTTTTACAATGGAAATGACATTCTAGAATTAGCTTATTTCCTGTCTGAGAGTTTGTTGTCCATAATCTTTTTCAGATGCAGAAGTAAAACCTAGCCAGGCTTGTAAAAGAAACATAGTTCATGTAGCTAGCCAGATCCCTAACATCAGACAGATCCCCATTTAAATCTATCACCATGCATTGAGTCCCTGAAATAAGACCTAGGTCCCAAGAATGACTTCTGGAAAACCCAAGCTTCAAGTGTTCGGCTTACAGTGTTGCTGCACACTGCTAGAGATGAAGACAGTTGAATTCCCATTTTTGATCCTGTCACTGTTGGGGCCCTCCATCTACCCAAGGAAACATCTATCCAAAACCTCTTATGAGGCAGTTGGGTGCCCAGGGTCCTCCTTGGGTACCTCTCTCCAGCAGCTCATCTGACTTCAGTCTCCTCTTAAAGGTGGGAGCCAGTTTACTTACTGTCCTGAAGAAAGTAATTTTCCAGTGCTCTTTTCCTGACAGGAACAGAGCAACCCAAGCAGCAGCATCCATCACTTCAGCCCTGCTTGCCTTAGTTCTCAGAAGGGAAGGGACAAGAAGCCAATCTAGATTGAGCACTGAGGGGAATCCCCCTTGCTGATGTTTCCCATCCTACATACTTTCCTTTTGCCAACTGCTACAAATAATTCAGATGGGAGAACAGAGTCAGAGGGATAATTTCCCTACAAAATTAAATGCAGCTCTGAGACTGCAAGGAAAAACAGAAGGATATTTAACTGAGTTGTCAGTTTAAGAACTGAAATACAATTTGACATTTATCAAGCATGCTCTGTCACATGGAAGAACAGTGGAGCAGTTGTCATTGCAGTGACAAAAAACCTAAGGGAAGTACAGTCCAGGTTTGAGCTTTGACATTTGCCCAAAGATCTGAAGATAACAGTTTATATGGGAAAGCCAATCACACAGTAGGTTATTAAAAAAAACCCTGAAGAGTGAACATCTAAATAAAGCATGAGGCATAAATGAAAGAGGAAAGGTTAAGAGCAAAGACAGCTCACCAAATACCCAGGCTGAGGAAACCCAAGGCAAAATATGACCTGTAATGAACTTCTTCAAATATCACAGGAAAGTTGAGATATTGTTTTCCTTCTGGTATATCAGTTAAAACTCATTTTTCTGGCTTGTGAGCATCAGGGGAGAGGGAGACAAATGTCTGTTACCTTGAATGTCATCATTGAAAGTGCAATACTTGTTCCGGTACTTATGCAGGAGGCGGAATGCATTAGCATTAGCAAAATCCTCAAATTGAATGAGGCAGTTCATGCCATACCTACAAAAAATAATAATGTTGTATTACATTAAAAATAATACATAACCATATATTGAAAAGCTATTAACATTTGCAGTCAGATTTTGAATACGAATATAATATGACTTACACATCTACTAATATGTTTCTGTTACATTCTGTATCTTTACAGTCATATAAACAATCTAGATGACACTTTACTCAGTTCTAAGTTGTCACAACAACCCCATGCAACACTACAGGCTTAGGGAAAAGTGGCTGGAAATCTGTCCAGTGGGAAAGGACCTGGAATATCTGGTCAATAGCTGGCTAAACATGAGCCAGAAGTGTGCCCAGGTAGCCAAGAAGGCCAACAGCATCCTGGCTTGTATCAGAAATAGTGTGGCCAGTAGGACTAGGGAAGTGATTGTGCCCCTGTACTGATAAGGCCTCACCTCAAATACTGTGTTCAGTTTTGAGCTACTCACTACAAGAAAGACATTGATGTGCTGGAGTGTGTCCAAAGAAGGGCAACAAAGCTGGTGGAGGGTCTAGAGAATGTCTTACAAGTGGCTGAGGGAACGGAGGTTGTATAGCCTGGAGAAAAGGAGGCTC
>VWZK01003477.1:321183-510999 GCA_013396935.1 Baryphthengus martii | reverse complement strand
GAGCGGGGCTCGGTCCCTCCCGGCTGCAGAGGAGAGCAAGGACACGGCTCGGACAAGAACCGCGGCGGGAAAGAAAGTGGGAACTCAGAGCGAGCTCCCGCACCAACACGCGGCCGTGCGAGTGCCTGAGCCTGGCGCTTGTTCCACAGGGAGCCGGAGACCCCGCCTGTGTGCGGTGTGATCAAAGAAACGATCTGCTCGGGCAGGGGCTTGAACTGAGGGAGGAGGTGGAAAGGTTAAGAAACGTCAGAGAATGCGAGTGAAGTAGAGTGGTAGAGCCGTACCCTGAGGCCAAGGCAGCAGGTGGAGGCTCTACAAGAAGTGGAGGATCCCCTCCTTCTGTCTGGTGAAAGGAGGGGACCTAAGATACGGGGGAATGGAGACGGGTCCCTCCTCGGAGAGGCGAGCGAAACGCCTCCCTGCCACCCTCGCCTTACCCGGTTGTCCTTGCGCAGCAGGTGTGGGGCTCTGGAACTCGAGGTCCAGGCAAATGAGGATGGAAATGAAGATCTGTCCAGTGAGTCGGCCAGGGCTAGTCACCGCCACGCCTTAGGACTTCCTCAACTAAGAAAAAAAGGGTAACTGTAGTAAGTGACTCCCTTCTGAAGGGGGACAGAGGGCGGCACTTGTCGACCTGACCCATCCCCCAGGGACGTGCTGCCTCCCTGGGGCTGAGAGATGTTAAAAGGAACCTCTCTGCTCTGGTGCAGCCCTCTGATGATTACCCTGTCTTGGTTATTCAGAAAAGGAACTATGAGGGGGAAAGGAAAAAGAAAATGGTTTGTGTCATTTGCAAAAATAAGAGACCAGAGAAAAGCAATTGCTAAGCACCTCCATCAGCAAAACTATCCAGCCGTATGCTCAAGTGCATTTTTATTTAACAAAGCTCTCCACAGTCAATTAAGCAGTCACTGGGATCAGAAGTCTTTCCATAACTGCTATGAGAATTAAATTAATCTCTTTAACTTTTTTTTTTTCTGAAATTCGGTAAGGTGTAGGTTTTGTGTTCCCACTGTTTGTGGGACTACAAGAAATGAGATTTAGAAAATGATTTTGAAAAAGGATTTAAAAAGTTTATATGTAAAATTTGAAGTGCACATATGACGAAAAGCACAGTCTTCCTGATTACCTTCTAAAATGTAATTGAAAAAATACGCATAAAATCAATGATTTTCTGGTTTGGCAACACAACTTAAATACAGTTTAAAGTATTTAGGAGAGAGCACTGGCATAGAACGATCTCAGTTGTCTGTGCTCCCTCAGCATCACAAGGGAGGGTGACAGTTTCACAAGATTTGGAGCTGTTTAGGGCAGATACTGATTATTTTGGAAAACAAGTTAGTAGTAGTGGTGTATTTCTCTTGCCTTGATGAGCATCTTTCAAACAGTTTTTTCAAGCATCTGTTTCAAAGCCCTAAGGGCTTAACTGAGACTACCTTATTTATTTCTATTTAATGTTAAATTGTCTAATCTGAGTAACAGCCAATACTTAAGAAAGCAGCAAAACGTCAGCCTATTCTTCATCACATCAGGAGACACCAGGAATATATCTTGATTTGAATATGGAGGTATAAAGACAGAAGTTAAAAGGGGCTGTTGCTTTGGAATCTGGGAATCTGGATCCATGTAATGGGAACTTTGAACAAAATATATGGACTTGTTTGGATGGTGTTTTTGAGCAATCTCTCTTGGCTTCTTAAGGAGTTGGCATGTGAGTCACTTTGTTCTGGGTTAGTGTGCACAAATTGAGTTGGTTTTGTTCCTGATACTTTAGAAGAAAGTGCTGGAGAAGTAGCAGCGAAGTTCCTGGTCTGAGTGCTTGGCAGGTACACTGGGGGATTTAGTTTGACTTGTTTCTGAACTGTTGGAATTTGGATTTGTTTTTGGTTTTTTGTTTGTTTGTTTTTAATAAGCTGTGGACACATGTCTGGGGTAGTTTAAAATACTTTCTTTCAAACTTGAGTATTTTGTGTGTGTCTGGGTGACTAAGTCCCAAGCAAGGATGAGACTTTTTATTGAAGTAAACAGGACCAGTACATCTGGTTTCGTGTGAGTTTTCTGAGGTTACTATCCTTTTTAGTAGTAAAGTTGTTTAGAAAGCTAATGTTCATATGCCCCTACATATCTTCCAGGATTATTTCTGGAAGCAGTAAGAGTTAATGTTGCAATTCAGATTATTATTGGCTCAGAAGTTTTTGTCCTCGGTCTTGCTACTTAGCCATGAGAGTAGCATTGTGTACAATACTATGAACTTCCACATGTACTTGCCAACCTGATTTAATAATTAATTAATCAGCAAACAATTTTGGGGAGGGAAGGCATTTAAGTCTTTTTGGGCTCATGTTTGGTAAGTAGCTCCCTTTATATTTGGTATGTACCATGCATTCTTTTGTGAAACTTTCTGTAAAGTACGCAGGCTACAAGGTAGTAGTCCTATAAAACACCTCTTCAGATATTTTAAAATAATTTCACTTTTTTTTTTTCTTCACTAGCAACTGTGTGGCAATTAGCAGACAGCTGTAAGTATCTCTGTAGGAAAAGAGTTGAGGATGGTGCAGTTACCGGATTTTATTTTTGCCTATTCTGGACTTGCACTTCTCATTCGTTAGATGAGCTGAGAGCATTCTGCACCTGAGCATTAGGAATGCCCATCGTTCAGTACCTTGCTAGTCTATCGGTTGACCTCCTGTCTTAAATTTCTGTCCAGTAAATACATTTGAAATGTAACGAGTAAGCCTTTTATTCATGCTACAGACCTTTGATTTTTAACACACTGTGTTACTCAACTGTTCAGTTAATATTATCCCATTCAGAAACCATCATGTCATGAGACAGCATCAGATCTAGACAGTGCTCTTGGACTCTGCAATAATGAAAGAAAAATACCAAGTGAAGCCACTCGATGTCAGTGTTGCTTCATAGCATCATTAACGGTGCTGAAAACCCCATTTACAGAGTAGATATCAAAGTCGAGTCCAGGCATTTGAGCAGGGTCTGATTTCTGTGTTGTTTGGATGCCCACCGTTATCTTGTGAGAATTCTGATTGCTCTATGGCAAAGAAGGTATTAGTAGCATTGTGGTGGCTTTAAAGGGTCCTGTATGATGAAGGGATGGAGATTATAGCTTCATCTGGTTTGGGAAGGGCAAGAATCACACCTTTTTCAATTTAGGTCCACGTTTAAGGATTTGATGATTGAAATTGGGAGTACTTTTAAAGTGAGATATTGCTGAAAACAAATGCATGGCATCCAACTGTGGAAAATAGAATGTCGGACTTCAGAGTTTGCGAATTGTGTTTGGTTTTGATGCACCAGAATTTCAGAGGGAGAAGTTCCTTCAATTTTAGTAATAAATAATCTGCATCTTTGGAATATATGGCCTAGTTTAATATGTAATACATGGGATCTATAACCTGTTTTGAAGAAGCTTTCAAAATTCCAGAATGCGTTTTTGAGGGTGGGATGCTTGTCACAGTTTTTGTGTTGTTCCATTTGTCAGCACCCTCTTATTATTCCAGTAGCTTGAATAAAATTCTCATGTGCTGTGTTCTGTGATGTATGAACTTGGTCTCCTTGAACTAGTACCTATCACCCCTTGTTTTAAACCGAATTCCATTCCTATCCAGCTGTGTTTTGCCATACATACTTGGAATTTTTCATGGGATTTCTCTTGGAATTTTAGCCCTCTTTCCTAACGACACAAGCTTTGTGTGACCAAGATTTTTGCTTGTCTTTTTTTTTTCTTACCGCTTTCATCTAAGATCCTCTTAATACTTTAGCCTTTGTTATCTGTCTTTGTCAGAAAGATAGCGATAGCAAAACTGTGTTCGTAGAAATTGTTGGTCAGGATAGAGGACGAGGATTAATGGAAATTAGTTTCACTACTGAAGAAAAGGTGAGGAAAGCTCAATCACTATATATTCAGTATATATTGAGAGCTCAATCATACGTATATATATTTTCTGACAGTGATGTACATCAGCAGGAGTAGAGGTTTAGTTAGTTCAAACTAGTTTAATGTTGGATGTTTGCAGATATTTAGTAAGTGGTCTGTCTTCCTGAGAAAACTTAAAATGACCAAGAGACATTATTTCCATCATGGCCTCTTCACCTGCCTAGGGCATTAATAACTTAATTTAAATTCTGTGAGTGTATATAAACATAAGCATAGTTCTTGAACAACATTCCTATCAGTTTAACTGAAGGCTGAAAGCAATTTTCATGCAAGAGTGCAGTGATTTTGTACAAAACTCTTTCCATATGAAGCGGAGATTAGGGCTTCTATCTCAAGAGTTTGCCAGAAATTTTTCTTTTTGATGTCTAGGTTGGAGTAAGGTGTTAGTTTTTTAATTTATTTTTTTAATCCTTTGATGCCAGAGCTAGAGAATCAAACCTCTTATCTCCATGTGTCCACCACGTCTATAAATATCCCATGTACATAAATGTTAGAGGAGCTGATGAGAATACAGACTGACCCCACAGAAGTTAACCCAATTTTCTGGAACCTAAATCAGATTTGACAAAAACATCAGATCAGATCTATGATGCAGTAATTTTTTCCTTTTATATACTATCTATATTCTAAAGTTTGACTAATGTGAGTTATCTTTTTAGTATTGTGCATATATACACCACTAGAATCATACTTTTGTGTATTTTCCAGAAAAAAACCCCAACAATTATCTAATTACTTGAAAATAAGCTTTACATATAAAAGCTCATCAAAAGAGATAATTGTAAAAAAACCTTACAACGGTGTGTGTGTGTGAACACACTGATGTAAATGTCTAAAAACGAAGGTTTCTCACACTTACCCTTTGGTGTTCCAGAAAACTAAGCCTGTTTCAGGAAAGAAGGGGGTCTCATAGTCCCAAGAGCTCGGGTACATGGTGATACTGTTTGAAGTATGACAAGTCTGCCAACCAGAATGATTTTATGATCTGTTTTCCCTGAAAAAAATGGATTTCTTAATCTGGGGTCTGTATGTAAATGATACATTGCTCTGTGTCACTGCTAACTAAGAGTACTTCATTAATTTCAGTGTTGCAAAAAGGAATGAAACTTTTCAAGACCATTGATGACATTATTAACTCCAGATTTAAGGTTAATACAGTTTTCTACTCATCAAAGTAATTGTTGGAGTAAAACAAAAATTCTGCACAAATTCCACATCGGCATGGTCATCCCATGTGCAAGTCTTTCTTCATCTAACTGGGCTTCTTTTCCAGTATTAGTTGTATGATATTTGCACTCTGCATGCACACACCCGTCGAGAGAAACCATCCCTTGTTATTGGTGAGGGACAAAAGTCTGTTGATATAACTAATTCTAGTCGTTCAGGAATTAATCTGGGATTGATGTAGACTCTTTAGACTTACGGACTCTGCAAATACGAGGTGGGAAAATCTCAATTACAGACTTTTTCAAACAGATTCAGCATCTGGATGTGAGAAGTTTGAAGAATGGAGTGTGTGTTCTTGTGTGTTTAGTGATTGTTCATTGGTTTCATAATGTTGGGGTTTTTTTTACTGCTTCTAGAGAACCACGACTTTTTTTTTAAAAAAAAAAACCAACAAAACAATGGAACTAGGCTCTTTCACACAACTACTCATATTTGGGTACATTTTTGTACATACATATCTATGTTTAGGAATTTATTTTGATTTTTCTTTTTCTCCTAGTAAATGCTACTACAGTTAGAGGTACTGAATATTTTATCAAAACTAAGCAGTCCCTCACAGCTGAATGACTAGTAGCTAGAAGGATTCCTGTCTACTTCTGATCCCTGAAAGCAGGGAAATGTTCTGTGTTGTGAAAGACTTGGCAGCCATAAACGCCTTGATTATGAAGTCCTTGAACTTTACTTTCAAGCTAAAAGCGTACACAAACAAGACAGAACACAAACTCAACATAAAACAAACAAAAAAAAAAAAAAAGGAAAAAGGAATCAATGCTTAGAGATTTATTGCAGTGAACAGAAGTAAGATAAACCTGTATTATATTTCTTCTGTTCTTTGAAAAGTGTACACAGATGAAGGATGGGCAGAACATAGAGTAAGTATGCTTAAAATAGTTAAAAGTGAGAGTCTGTCTTAAGCAATCTTTTCCTGTTTCTTTTTTTCCCTTTGCACTTGTGAGCGACGCAACAGTGGTGACCACCTGAATGTCACTCACTAAAATGAACTGTGATGCATTTTTCCCTTGCAGTTTCTCCTTCTTGCATTTGGAAACAGTCTCATTTTTCCAAAGTTGTTTTGGATGGGCAATGCTTCAGTTTTGTTAATCTGAACAACAAAATATAAATTTTTATAAGTAAAATGGAAATCTTTTAAAAACCTACTTATTTTTATTGCCTTCTGCCAAAAGGGAAGGGAAGACACTCCACCTGTATGATGGATCTTACATTTTACCTGAAGTTTCTTTGCCATGTAGAGATAGAAAAAACTTGGAGGAAAGGCACTGTGTCCTTGCTCCTTGCTATCAGAGAAGGCATTTAAAGTATCTTCACATTTAAAGCTCTTCCATGCTTTTATCACTTTGTATTGTACAACTTGAGCACGATGTTATTACAAGATCAAAAGTTACTCGGTGAGCTGACTTTGTTGACAGAGCCTTTGCTGAGCGAACTACTAAGAGCAGAAGGGAATAGCTTTGAAGAAGAATGATTGTCACACGGATTTTTGGCACTTCCCACACGGAGCCGATAGCTTGTGCTGCACTTTGAGCTTGTTACACTGAAGTCTGAGGTTTCATTCTACAGAGACAATCTGTGTATGTTTTCAGCAGGACTTGCTGCTACCTGGTATTCTGCCTTTTCTCTGTAAAGAAGCTTTTGACTGTCATTTAGAAGACAAAATGTTGATGAAGTAAAACAAGTTTGCTAGCACCAGGGTTGCTGAGGACTTCGTGCCTTCTGACCGCAGCCAGAAAAATTCCCCTCAGGAGAGGCAAAGCTGCTCTTCTGGGCTTGGCAGGGAGATGCCTTCTCTGCTGGGCACTCCCCGCTCGTATTAGCATAGCCCAGCCTATTTCACGCACACCCCCACTAGTACCTCATTTTGTTTTTGGGCTGTGGCCAAAAACGCAATCATTACAGGGAATATAAAGCAGGGGGTTACTGGAAAGACTCACTAACTAGTGTGAGACTAGACCAAATTTTTCACCGGGAGCAGAAAATGTCATCTGTGCTATAAACGGTTCTTGCATTTCATGTAGCTGTTTATAGGATTGAAGCGTTTAATAAGTGTTTTTATTGAGTATAGTTAGAGAGCAGCAGCAGAAATCTTAAGTGCTTTTTTTTTTATTTTTTTTATTTTTCCTGTAGTTTTGGAACTGCAAAATCTTGGAAGAAAATTGGAGACTGACACAGATCAGGGTGATTCCTCAACCACGCACTCTTCTGAAAGAGCAGCTGCTTTTGGGGGGTGGGAAAGATGACAGGAGCAAAAAGGCAAAGAAGTGCAGTCTGGAGGAAGATCCGGGCTGTTCACTTTGAAGATATCAAAGTCTGGTGTATGAGAAGGCTGCCCATCTTGGAATGGGTGCCCACCTACGATTGGAAGGAAGCTTTGGTTCCCGACACAGTTTCTGGGGTGATGCTAGCCATCCAACAGGTGACTCAAGGTACAGTTAACTCATTTCAGATTAATATTTTGAAATACAGTCGTGCTGAATTGATCTGGCCTTTTTTTTTGCCTTTTTTTTTTCTTGTTTAATATCATAAAGCTTTGGTTAAAACAAAGACATACTTGTATAGCTAATGTTCATTTAATCTAAATGAAAATAGAAGGAAAAAGTGTATAATCTTAATGCTTATATGTGTACAGTGGATGTGAAAATGTAGATAGAAATGTGCCATCGTAGCTAATTTCTGTGAGCTGGAAGTTTACAGTATATCCCATCTCTTGGATGATTTTTCAAATAATTAATCTAGAATATAAGAGAGTAGTAACTATTCACACAATGTGCAGTTATAGACAATGTTATATCAGTTAAATCACTACCTTTTTCCCTGTTTCATATGGAAACCAATATATATGTCCGTGATAATTGCATTGTGAGAGATGTTACTCTGGACGAAACATTGGCATCATACTATTTATTACCTGTGGAAGCCTAGAGAACAGCAGCAAAAATTAACAACTCTCTGAGCATAAAGGGTGCTCTTACTAGAGACATTACTCATGGAGAGGCTCTGCCTGTATCTGTGGCTTGTGTACTTCAGCTTCTGTGTCGGTTTAATGCTATATTACACTGCTTACCGTGTTACTTTTCAAGCGGCAATACATAGTGGGGGTGGAGCTAGACTCTGTTTGGCAGCTTAACAGGAGAAAAAAAGAAAAAAAAAAGAAGAGAAAAACTCCCAAACCCAAAAACTTGCACAGTGACCTGCAGAAACCTAAACCCCTAGTGATCTGGGTTTGTAATGTGATTGCTACTGGGAAATAAATGCTTTTGTCCGTTTTTGAGGTGTCTTTGTTAGTGTGACCCTGTTTTGGAAAGATTTTATGTTTGTCTCAGGCAAATCACAGTTTCTTACCTGCTTCAGGTGGACTTTAACTCCTTCCCTTATGTGAACTAAATGTAATATTTCATAACAATTTCCCATATTAGCTATCGTTCATGTTGTTAAATTATAAACGCTCCTTTAATTGAATTGTGCTGGGGGTGGAAGCAACTGATTTGTGTAAATATTTGTGCTTTTAAAGTAATTAGGAACATCTGTATTGGCACGATTTAACTTTAAGAACCTTAATACCACAACACTGCAAAGTATTTAATTTCACTGGTATGTGCATATACAGCAATTGTTATTCAAATGCTGCTAATGACAGTATGTTGAAATTCATCAAAAATACTGAGTTAAACAGCAGTTCTGCACTACTGGTACTTTTAGCCAGGACTTTTTTGTTTTAGTCGTGTACCAAGAAGAAAGTTAACAGATGAATTTAAGAAGATCCAGTGAAGACGTTTGAAAATATTTGTTTTGTTTTTCTAGATCATTTTTAAATACTCTAGAAATAATTTTATCCTTATTTTGTGCTGTTATAAAACAAACACATTAAAACTCTTCCCTCCTGCTGAACTGTTTTTCTTCTCTCTCTCTCTCTCCTCATTGCTTCTCAGGATTCCAGATTTCAGGGAATGGAAAAGGAGGAGAGTTAGATACCAAATCATTTTATCATGTTTGTGGTGTTTTAACTTGAGCATAACACATTTATTTAGACCCTGCTTGCAGTAGCTCTTTTCCTCACTTTGTAAGCCTTCCAGTTACTATCTTACAATGTTTTCACAGAGCCAGTTATGCAAGAAAAGAAAAACTCCCATCTGTTGTATAGCATGAAGGGAAAAGAATCCAAATTTTGAGAAGTCTTATTGTGTTTCTTTCCTTCCATCCACAAAATAAAACAAAAAGTTTTATAATGATGTGAAAGGCAGAAATTATAACAATGGCAGGAAAAAAAATTAGTACGCAGTGATAACTGACATGCAGAGCACAGTGTCGTTTAGTCTTGCAGCAACATAAGTAAATTCAAGTATGTGGAAATAAACTTGAGTTATGGAAGTATATGGAAAAATTAGATTTGTACGCAGTGGTTTTTTGAGTGATGAAAGCTGCATGCTTCAGGTTAAAGGGCAGTCCAGTAGCTTGAGAATAATTAAGAAAGACATTCCAAGTGAGTTGTGTTTTTCACAGTTCCCTACTGCAGGATTTCTTACTCATCCGGCACTGGTCATGTTCAGACTATTCAGGTTGGCAACTGCTCTGATCTGGTTTCATGTGTCCGTGTTCCAATTTCTAATCTAAATTTTAGATGATATAGCTGGCTTCTCTTTGTGAAGGAAGGAAGGAAAGAGGAAAGTCACTGTCCTTATTGTGTGAATGCACCAAAGAAAATGCTCGTAACTGTTCCTTACAGTACTTTCAGTAATTGTTTCTGGAAAATTCCTATGCTTTTGCAGGTTTTGGTGTCTGCCTTATGGACAAAGTTTTAAAGAGATACTACCATTCATCTTCTGATTTTCAGGGACAAAATTCTTAGTTTCTACATGTGATTTCAGTTATCATGATGTGCTGCTTGACATTTGTGTTGAAAGAGTTTTGCTGAAACCAAGCAGTCATTCTCCAAGTGTGCGTATAGTTGCTTCACTGCCTACTAAAAATGGCAAATTACTCTGAATTCGTGAGTCCCAGAATTCACTGCTGAACTCATCTGTCCTACTTCTTTATTGAGATAGCACTTATATGGCCTCTGTATATGTCCTCTATTTTTAAACTCCTTTAGTTAGTTCCACAGAAGATGGAGAAACAAGTGTCAGAGTGAATTCTTCTAGAGATTTTATGAAAATGGCCAGTAGAAACAGCCCCTACAAGTGCTAAAAAGGCGTAACAGAAACTCATGCCTTGTTAGGCATTAGATAATCTATGTAGTCAAAAAAACCCCAACCAAACAAAAACAGAATAAAAAAAAATAATAAAAAAAAAGGCAAACCCTTTCAAATACACCAGTTGCTGGAAAGATTCAGTTGAGTTGGCCCTGTCTCAGACTGCAAAGTCATTCATCCATGAGTCAAAACTCATAAAAGAAATTAGGCTTCATTACTTCCAGCTATTGTTTCATATTAGTTCCAACTTCCATTTAATAATACAGAGCTCAACACCTTATTTTTCAGACTTAGAATCCTTATTCTTACTCTGATAGCTAAGGTTGAAAAAGAACCTTTGAATCCAAATTTTATTTTGTCTTCCAGTCTTGACGTGTACTGTATACCTTCACAGGCAGTTAAGCAATTGGAACTTTCATGTTTTGTTAATCACCGCCTAATTTGTTTATGTTTCTCAGAAATCTGTAATTGATAGACTAGAGTCTCTAAATTAACAAATAAATCCTTAGTTTGCTTCTTGGTCTAGCACTTCGTTGTACTCTTCGCTTTCCCTTTAAAACTTACAAATACCCCAACAACAGTCCTCAAATGCAGATTTTTCTTTCCTTTTCATCCTGTGTTCCTCACCCGTACATACAAATCCGACTGCCAGGTCCCTGCAGATGTCTCATAGGTGCCAAATCTGGGTTGTTTTTTTTCTCTCCAGGTTGACATTATGTTAATAAAGCAAAGGTTCTACAGTGTATATGTCTAGTTCTCAGCAAGTCGCTCTCGTGAACCTTACTAGTCAATGGAGATTGAGTTGATATGAGTTGGTGAAATTTATAGTAGTCAGTCTGCTTGTGGGAGATAGTGAGTGACAGTCTTTATGTCCATTTTTTTTGTTGCTTTTTTTTTCTTTTGTTCATTTATTAAACTGTCTTTAACTTGACTTGTGAGTTTTCTCACTTTTGCTTTTCTGATTCTTTTCCTGATCCTTTGAGGGGGAGTGAGTGTCTGGGTAGGTGCATAGCTGCTGGCTGGCATCAGTCCACCACAGGCATGATTGATCTGACTAAATCTAATCAATCAACCTTAACAAAGTAGATGGTTATATTGGTAAGATACCCATTGTGTGTAAAAGAGGACTGTCTCAGGTGTAGATACTGATGATGTAGACATCGAAAATTCAGGTGAGAAGTGTCTCAGCTGTTAGATCTGTGTGGAGTGTGTTTCAGCAAGGCTAAAGGCAGGTCTTACCTGTTTTCTTTCCTGTAACTCCTGTCACAGTAATACCAGTATTCTTTCTGTGGCTTTTTCATGTGACCTGGACACCACCTACTTGTACTACTTTGATCAAGCTGTGTCTGAATTTTTCTGGGTTTCCTTGCATGCTAATATTAAGATGCATTATGATGCAGTCTTTCCATGTAGGTAAATCTCAGAAAGCTGTCATTGTGGTTTTTTTCTGTAGCTTTCTGAAAATGTGTTATAGCCCCTTCGTATCTCTTCGGAATGCAACTGGTTAGCTCATTTTCAGAGTCTCTGGTAACCTTTTATCGCACCAAGCAAATTATTCATCTTTACTTTCAAGGCCTTTCACAGGTGACATTTCCTGGCATCATTTATTCATTACCAGGCTGTTGATCCATCTCTCATTAATCCATTTTGCTAGCCTTCTTAATCCAGTCTCACCTTTTCAGATAAAGAGCTTTGTGTCTTCTCTCAGGATTTAAATCATGCAGTAGATGTTGGTTGGTACATCACATTTGCCTTAGCGTTGTTATTTGTCTCTCTGTGGTTTATTTTTTTTGCTTTGGTGTTGTTTCTGTTTTTTTTCTGGGAAGAACTATGCATGCTGTCCAAACAGACTGGCATCTAGAAGCCATGTAATTACTGCTGCAACCCAACAATATGTTTCTCTGACTGTCATGGACTGTAAAAAAATTAAGTCTGAGTTTGTCTGAAAAAATCTGTACAAATACAGACTATACAAATATACCCACTGTTGTGCAACTGTGCTTATTGCAAGAAAATATATCCCCATAATCTGCTTGAATATGTATATTAATGTACATTTTTTATGTTAGTTCGTTCTTTATATAGTTAGGGGACACAAATGTACCTGAAATATTTTAGTTAGGACGTTATATAATGTGAAAATGAAGTCCTCTGTTTAACACTTGAAGTTTCATTGTTCTCTCTGAATGTAAATTCCTAAAGTAGATATCCAACTTCAGACAACATCAACCCTACTGCCCAGGCTTCTTCCAAGATCTCAGCTGAGGTTTTGGTAATTATCATCCTCTTCTGCAAGTTATTAATGACCAGAGAGGCTCTTGATTGGACAAATACATGACTTAATTTCTGCTTTGTCATGCACTTCAGATGAAGAACCAGACCAGATTCAATCACTAGATGTGTATTTCCCTTTAATGATAATAAAATAATATTTGCATGTGTCACAGTGAAGGACACCAGAGTGATTCTGCCACCCAGATCTGAAATAAGGCTCTGGGACAGCTAGTGGATTTTGCTTCAGATTTAGATACTCATTCTAAAGACAACTCTGCTGATGCTGTCTCTTAGGGGTAGTTTTAGTGGAAGATAATTAGCCAATTTTTTATTTTTTTTTTTTAAAGGGTTGTTAGGTAAGTTAGGAGTGAAAAGAAGCAGATTACCACAAGTAATGCTAACTGTTGATTGCCTCTACTCATGGAAGATGATTTCAAACTTCGGTAGGAGAATAAAAGGCTAGGAGAAGGATCAGAAAAACAAAAATTGTGTTCTGGAGAAGACTTAAATGGATTGGACAGGTTCATTAAAACCTGAGAAGGTTTTTCCTTAATCAGGATAGGCATTTAAAGTGAAAGACAGTTGCAGCAGATGAATAAATGAGTATAAAGCAGCATGAATATGTTTAGGCTTAACACTGGAAGTAGTCCTTAAAACATCCCAATGAAATATTGGGATAAGATGTTTCTGCTTATCACGTAAGTCCATTCCTAGATGTATTGAACTACATGTTTACCTGCCATAAGAGGGAACACTATCTGCTGCTTGTAAAAAAAAAATGGGAAGTTTTGAACTAAAGTGCATCTATTAATAAGTGAAGAAAAATGTGGTTTTTTGAAACTAAAATACTGTCCCTGTATTTCAGGATTCCATCTTTATCTTACTAAATTACTGTTATTTAGCTGCATTCAGAAACATTATACTATTTATTTTGAAATTACCATCTGTCCATGTGCTATACTGCATATACTCAAAAGTTGCCTGTGTGGAAGCATGAGGGTATAAGACTTGGACTTTCAAAGTTCTATTTAGGACTATGAGAGTGTTTATAGTTTTTTTATTTTTAAAATATTTTTTTGTAGTTAGCTAACAGATGGTTATATTTCATATAGAATTTACAAGTAGTTTTACACATTTGTTGCCTTTCCTATGACCTATCTTGAACAAAAAATGTTTTGGCTTGTGTGGGGTTTTGTGGACTACTTTTTTCAGGGGGTGGGGTAGTGGAAGCCCCTTGAGACATATTTCCTCTAAAAGTGAAATATGTAGATGGCATCTGATGAAATCACTATTGTTATTCGTGCCAACTTCTTTTTTCCTTCTGCAAGCCTGCAAACTCACTGAGGATTGGCGTGTTTTGTCTGTTTTAATTAAAGTTAATTTAATTTTGAGGTGGATTTATTACTGAACAATTAATTCTGTAACACCGACTGGAGACCTTACTATTAAAAAAAAAAAATGAACTGTATTGCCTTCATGCATTCCAGAACTGGTGCCCAGTGTTTTGGAAGGCATGATGCCAAAAACTTATATATATATATACAATTTTTTATTTTAGCTTTTCATGGAGGAACCCCAGCTGTGTCTTCTCAAGGGTGATGGTTGCTGGTTTTTTGTTTTTTTTTTTTTCAAGCTCTGACCATAAATTTAGATATAAATGTACTCTGAGCAGACTAACTGGAGCTAATAATTTTATGAAGGAGTAGAGCTGTCTTGTAAATATACATCTGGCATACAAATAGCACGTGTAGATGAAATTGAATAAGGAGATTTAGAAACAGAGCCAGAAAAATCTCTTAGAGAATGCATTGGACAAACAGTGGAGTTCATAAATGATCTGGGGAAGAGAGTGTCCAGCTGTAGTCTTTTAGAGTTTTCCCATACAAAGAACAATGATGTAAGCTGATCATGAAATGTAACATGCTAGTAAGGAAACGTATGGCAGTGTTTCATATTTATACGCCTTTCCAGCAGAGGAGAAAGACACAGATGCTGCTGTGCATGCAATGTCATTTCTAATGTCTATTAAAATTCTTCCAAGTTACACATGTGCTAGTACAGACCTCTCCTACAGACTCCTAGAAATGTGAGTTCAGCTTCTGAATGACCTCTGAACCTTTGGGAGCCAACTGTCCAGGTGCACTTGTCTTAGTATGACCAGATAAGCTGTGCAGATGTCTGATCCCTGCCCCTGGGGGGTGCCTGAGCACCATGGACAGAGACTGACAAACCCAGGAAGTGCTGATTCCCTGAAGGAAGAAGAAGAAATGACTTCAGCTATAATCTTTCAGGTCAGAGAGATCAGGAAAACTCTTAGTGTCGAGATCCTTGGCTACCAGTTTGTCAAAATACATGCCCCTTTTATGGGTTTCAAGAACTTCAGTTCGTCTTGATTAAGGGCTGTTATCAGTCATGGTTGCTCTTTGTTTCTCCACAGTGTGGATGCTTCTCAAAAGACTACCTCATAGTTACCTGCTTGCCAGAAACTTCTTACAGATTTCATTCTCTGTTTATTCTTACTGAGATGCAGAGGAATTTCCATATAATTCACTTTCAAAATGTCTAATTTTATTTTGGAGGTGGCCAGATTCTTCATGAATGACTGACCCTTCTCTGTATAATAGTTTATAAAATCTCTGTCGTGTTCAGGTATTGTGTCAAATTCATTCTGAAGAGGTCTAAACGTTTAATCTTTGATCATCTGTCAAGAGTCATAGCTTCTTTTTTTCCAGGAGCTCCATTAAAAGAAAAGAAGATACTAGACTTGTAGGCTCTGTCTGTTCTGGGATGTATCCAAGTTTTTTTTATGTACAAAAGAGTCTAGAGAATTCATAAATGTGTCACACAGTCCACTTGTTTCTTCTACCACAATCACAGAATCAGAATGGCTTGAGTTGGAAGGGACCTTAAAGATCATCTAGTTCCAACCCCCCTGCCATGGGCAGAGGCACCTCCCACTAGAACAAGTTGTTCTGACCCTCATCTAGCTTGGTCTTAAACACTTCCAGGGATGATGCCCAGCTTCTCTGGGCAACCTGTTCCAGTGTCTCACCACCCTCATAGTAAAGAATATGTAAAGTAATACTTGCATGTCCTTTCTTTTGAACATCAAGTTACAAGTGCCAGTGTCTGAAGATCTGGAAAGTGGCAGACTAGAACAGTACTTTCTCAAATACACCTTCAAGGGAGTTGACAGATAGTACACTGGGAGAGCTGCATTTTGGGTACGGAGGGATACTATGGATTCAGGCACTATGGCTGCTACAGATGAGATGCTTAATTCTCACCAGACTGAAGGAGACAATCGCATGGGAAGGAACTGCACTGAAGCATCCTTCAAAAAAGAGAGAATGATTTTTAACTCAACATTGTGTGGTCACTGAAAGACTTATGGTATATTTTTCAGAATCTGTCCTCCAGTCTTGCTCTCACATTCTTCATTTCCCTCAGGCTTTGAATGACAGAAGAACTAAGGAATGATTTTAAGCTCTTGGTGCTTTGTCTTTCTATGTCAGGCAGGAGGCACAATCCACATGTGTAGCCCCAGCAGATGCTGCTGCTAGGAAACAAATCTTGCAAGCATAAGGTGTATGTGTGAACAGTTGAGAGCACTGATGCTCAGCTTTCCAGTTTTGGACAGTAAATTACATTATTTCCAAAGGATCATCTTGTGTTAATAACTTTTAACAAGCCAATGTCAAAGAATCTTCCAGAACTGTAGGTTTGTATAGGAAAATTGTTATCAAATATAGCATCAAACATGTTTCCTCTGGTGTTTTATTTTTTCTTCAATAAAAGTTAGCTATCCTAGTGTTAGAAAGTAAAGCCTGTGATATGAGTCATTGGGTGTCTGATTTGTTGGTTCTCCAAGAAGGATTGAGATAGCAGACTCATTAAATATGTGCTAATTCTACATTTTAGGGCATCTACAGGAAATACCTTTCTTACTACATAATTCAGCTTTGTGAACAAATGGAGAAATTGTCTTTTTTTCTGAAGCATCAGAGTGACCACAACTGCAGATAGCATTTTGAGCGGGGTAAGATATAGTAGTGCAGCTTTGGGTTCCCTAAACTTGGAGTCTGACCATCTTAGTATAGCCACAATTCAGCATAACAGTTTACAATAACAAAAGGTTATTTGAATATATACACTACCAGAAAAGCATTTTAATTTATAGGTTTTCACAGTAAGTAGTAAATGATGCAAATTTTGAAACTCCTCAGATTAATTATAGGCTTACTGCTTTTCCTGATTCTTCATTTAAATTTCTGGCTTGTGTATCATATTTCCAAAGGGCATGGTACAGGTTTCCTCAGAACATATGTACGTATCAGGAGCCTATTCCCAGATGCAGAAAATTGTTAACTAGTTGATCATACTCTGGTGATACAGAGTGGATCTTTCTGTGGAAATTATTTTTTTTTATTGCTGTTGTTTTGGCATTAGCATGGGCAGAGACAATCAGTTTAAACTGAGACCTTTTTCCTGTGTTAGCACATGGCCTTGATTCTATTTGTATCAAGCTCGCTGTTTTCTAGTTACCTGTACGTGACATTTACTAACAGTTGTGCACCACCTCTTGCTTTTCAGTGTGGTGCGCAAGAGGATTGTTATGCGTCTAATACTAGTCAGACAGCATGATTTTCAATGAAACTGTGTCACGTCATGTTATCTTATGATAAGGAGGTAAAGAGCCACGCTATTAGTGTCCTGTGTCTGAACTCATTGTTCATTCTTTGTTTGCATTCCTTGCCATGGAATTTATATTCTTATTTGAAAACCTTAATGTCACTGCCATGGAGGCTTCTTCATATTGCTGCTGAAGATTATGTGGGATCCTTGTTTTATGATCTATTTCTTTTGAGTATTATTACTGTTTGGAATGAAAAAAAAAAAAATGTTTCCTGTCCTTTGACTAGTTCTTGAGCATATGGAATGCATTGTAGCACAGTTTACTGTGAAAATTAATGAAATGATCTGAAATATACTACTGATTATATCTTTGAAAATGTTTGAACCTTTAGAACATTATATGCCTAATGAATGATAAAGCCTGAAGCCTTTCCCCCTTCTGTTTTATAACGCCTCTCTGCTCTTGCACACGATTGACATGCTTCAGTAATGGGAGCATAAAGCTGACAAACAGAGCCAGGACTAGAGTCAAAGGCTGGTAATTTTGGCTTTACCCTGCCTGCCATGACCTCATCATGAAAAAAAAACTGACACCACTTCTAGACACTTAATACAAGAAGACTGAGAAAGGTCTGTGCATGAAAGGCAAAAAAAACAAGGACTGAACTTTTGTTTAGATTATCCTCCTGTAAGCAAGAGATGTTTTTCAGCAGTAAGTCTGTGAGTAAAGCAAAATTTCTTGTGGGATGGTGGGGGTTTGCAGGGCAGGGTAACCCCTTTTCCACAGTTTTGCAGGACTCGTGCCAGATTTCAGATGGCCAGTTCTTCTGACCTTTATGGGTTCATTTAGATTGTTCCTCTCTGTTCTACTCAGCCCTGAACTGAGACCTGGACACAGTTTCTGTGTGATCAAGGGAAGTTTGAACTTTTTGTACGCTACCCACAACATCTATAGTTTATGCTGGATTGGACACGATGTGTCCATAATTGTCAAATGTTTTAAATTTTGAAGGTCTTGGGAAACATAAACCCAAAGTAAACACATGTAGTGAAGTGAGAATTGGCTTTTACAGCCAGATGGTGGCGGAATATTTTGTGGGAGCCGAATCCTTGTTTTCCTTGTAAATGTTGAGAAGAAAGAACAGTGTATACTGTTCTTAATCCTGGATGAACTGGAAACATTGGATAGTAACAGAGATAGTAGTTTCTCTTCTGGAAATATTTTAGCTTAGCCTGTGGTGTGTTACTGTACCATTCAGATCTGTTTTGTACAACTTCAATTGTGAACTGAGTGATAAAGCTACTTAAGGTGAAAACCTGTTAAAAATGAGCCGTTTATAAGGAAAACTTGAAGGCCCAGAATTAATTTGACACACAAACTTAAAGATGATGTGAACGTAGTCTGTTTCTCAAAATGAACTTTATTTCAAACCATGTTAAAAAATTATTAACCTTTCCTACCAAAGAGGGAGGTTTTATGCTGCTTCTTAATAACTGATGGAGTCCAAACATTTGGAAAAAAAAATGCAAGAAGGAGAGTCTGTAAAGGAACTCACTGAGATGAGCTCTCTATGCATCGTGTAGCTGTTCTGCAGTGTGTGAATAGGAATTTTTGGAAATGGGAATGTTTTCAGATGAAAACGTTCTGTATTTGTAATTCTCTGATTCAGTGTTAGAGAATCCCTTTCATTTAATGAGTTTCTTAAACATAGAGAATTTTGCAGATCGCCTTAATCAGGATTTGTAGACTTCTTCCCAATAGTGCTTGTAAAGTACATACCTGGCTCAGCTTTCAGTACTGAATCTTGTGTGTTTCCCTTATTCTGGTCCACGCAGAGAAGTCACTTCGTTTCAGTTTTTTTTTGTTAAAGTGTGTCTGAAATCATACTGATTCTGCTGTTTCCTTTAGTTTTTGGAGAGCAAAATAAATGACCTTTGTGTAACAGGGTTTTTTTTTTGTTGTTGTTTTGGGGGTTTTTTTTGTTTGTTCGTTTTTGGTTTTTTGCAAGACTTGAATATCTGTGCGAGAGGTCTTCTACTAGTGAATTAATTATAAAGTTTTCATTTGTTTTTGGTTTTGTTCATAACATGGTTATAATGGAAGAACTTCTCAGTGTTGAACAAGTCTTAAAAAACTCTTTCTCCTTTTACCTATTTTTTTGGATTGGATCATGGAGTTCTCTCCTGTGCTGTTTTTATTCTTCTCAGGCACACCCTTCTGTGTTACTTTTGGTCAGAATCTTGTTTTACATCTGTTGGTGATGTGAACATGGATGTAGAACTATAATCTCAAAGATCTTTCTGGTTTATGACAATAGTGTGCTAAGATAAAAAAGCAGAAGTGATGATCAGTAGAGAAGCTAATTAAAAGGCTCTTCCACAGAGGAGAAGAGAAAGGGAATAACGGAGAGAGACTTATGGATTAGAAAGGAAAACTAAAAGAGCTTTAATGAAAATAGTAATAATAAAATTAATTATATACAAAACCAGGATCAAACCCAGCCCCTCTGATGCTGTGGAGCAGGCGCTGGGGAAGTCCTGTACGCAGCAGCAGATGAGAACTGGATTCTCAAACTGGTTTCAGGAACACACGGATTGGGATTGAAAGCAGGACAGAGTCCTCCTCAAGCACTGGCCATTGAAAAAGGGAACTTGACCCTTGTGAGCTCTCAGCTTTACACTGAATATGATGTATATGACCTTGTCGGTCAGTTTAGAGTCACTTGTCCTGTCCGCTCCTCCCCACAGGTATGACCTCTTACTACACCCGCAATGCGGTGCACAAAATTTAGCAGTGACCTTGGTCTGCAAACCAGTCCTGGGTAGTAATTTTAACTGTCAAGCATTATCACTGCTAGAAGCAGACACTGTCTTTGAAAATCTGCTGTTATCTTCAGAAAGTGCAGTTAGTTAGAATAGACTGAGCTGAAAAGTAAAGTCACTGGACAAAATTAGTTCTGTTCCAACTCAGACCAGGGCAATTCTCTGTCTCAACATGAAAATGAATTACTTTTTGTTTCTGGACTAAAAGCTTTACATAATGAAAAAAAAAAAGAAAGATCAGCGTCTAAAGGATTAAAAAACCCAGGAACCTAGACAATGAACTCTGGAATATGTTTTAGTTCAAAATTAGAAGAAAGCAAACTGAAAGGGTCCTATCCAAACCAAAATTATAGGTTTTGAACTGTTTGTAAGAAATAACCATCTGACTGCCTGGAGCACTAGTGGTCTCAAACCCGTGTTTGTGAGGGTAGGGGTGAAATGATGCTTTCTCCTCCTGTGAGGAGGGTCTATTAAAAAAAATATTTGGAAGCACTAAAGGAGACGACCTGGAAATGTGATAACTGACGCTGTAGTCTGTGTCTGTGACCCATTTGTTTCTGCTGGTGACCATGACTCAGACATTGATGACAGACAGTAGATGAAAAACCTTCCGTGGTTCTTCCTCATCCTCACTGTACAGTAGTTGGCTTATGCTCTAGGCTTTTGTAAATGAAGATGAATTTTTTCTATGCTTAATAAAATTGTAGATGTTTTCTCATTTAAAAAAATAATTCATTGCAGAACACTTTTATCTTCATATAGTGAAGTAATTCCGTTTAACTTTTTATAGGACTAGCCTTCGCAGTTCTGTCTTCAGTCCATCCAGTTTTTGGTTTATATGGCTCTTTTTTCCCTGTCATTATATATGCCATATTTGGAATGGGACGTCATGTTGCAACAGGTAAGAGTCTGTTTGCTGAAAACATTTAAAAAAAAACTAATTGGAAACTAAAAAATTTTGTTGTTGTTATAAGACCCATGGAAGGAAAATTATCTAAGACTAAACAAGCTTTTGTATCTAACTCTACTTTAGAAATCTGCTTCAGGCTAATATTTTAACAAATGGCTCAGACAACAAGTTGTATCCAAACAGGAATGAAAAAGGCTTGGCTGCTTCTTAAACCGTAGAAAACACGCATTACTTCTCACCTATCTGAAACACAAACCCTGCATTTCTCAGAAAAAAACCCAAAACCTCTCTGTGTCTGTTACCTGCTATTGTATTAAAGATTGATTCTCCCATTGAGTTCCGTACAACTCTTGTCCACTTGCAGAGTAATTAGGTAGGCAGCAAAAGGTCCTCCTTGTCTACTATGCTAGAAATTAGGAGTTACTTGTTTACCCTCAGCAGAGCTGAAAGCAGCTGCAAGAGCTGAATGACTTTGCTCTTCTGATAACTTGGTAAGTGCTTTGTTTCTGACTCCAAAGAGCACGAGTTATAGGTGGAAGATGGAAATAATACTCATGAGATTGAACCACGAGTTCTTTGATGTGCAGAAGTGGGCACTTAGTGGCCTCAGAAGTTTGTAGGAAGCATGAGAAAGGCCCAGTAGTAAAGAACAGTAGGGTTGGGTAAAGGGAAACAGCCTCTGTGGTGGCTGGAAGACTTAAGCAGGGAGGAGGTACGCTTTTTACTTGAGAAGGAGAAAAACTCCTGAAAAGAGTTGGATAATCACACATGAAATGAACTCCACAGAATTTGATTGCTCGAGTGTATACACTGTCAAATGTTTTAGTAAGAAATTAGCCACATATTTTGAGCCCCTTTTTGTCCGTAACTATGTAGTTAAATTATTTTTAAATTACTGAACAACTGTAACTTGTCTTACAACAAAAGGAAAGCTGAAAGTTCGTTTTGCCGAGAAGCACAGAAAGTATTTGAGCCTTTTGATGTCTAAGAAGAAGCTGTGGATGCTGTTAGTGATCTGTTGCTATCGGTGTACTCAGCTCATGTAAAAAAGATAAGTCTTAAAAAAAAAAAAAGACAATTTAGAATTTGGAAAATAGTATTGACTCTTGTGTAGTGATAGTTTAGTAGGAAAGTATACTTATTAATATGAATCTATATTAAGAACTGTTTCAAAATGGAATAATTTAGCAGTGTATTTTCAGTAGGTTGTTGGTGCAAGATTAGTAAGACAAGAATCCATCATATTATCATATGTAGGAATGCAGATAAATAAGTATCTGCCTGACATAAACTCTAGTAACGAAAACAAGTGATAAAACGAGTAAGTACAAACTGTTAAGTCTGATGTTTTATCCAGCAAATCAACTCCGTGCCTGTGGGTTCCTGCACAGTCCATGGTGTGGAGACCTGTTCCTTTTGAGAATTGAATCTTAAGGAAAAAAAAAAGGAAAGAAAAAACTCAGTTCTCTTGCAGTTGTGAAGATTTTTTTAAAAGAAATGTGTATGACATATGCTGTTGATCCTTTCAGTAGAAATGTCTCATGAACGCCTCCCACCAGTCTCCGTTAAGGTGTTACAGTGTACCGGCTCGACTACCGCAGATTCCCAAATACTCTGTAATTCCCCGTGTACATTGGTGACAGTCTCTTCTCCTACTTGCATTTTGTGTAAGATTCCCAGGGCTTTCCTTATGTCTACAGGCTATAAAAGTGCCCTTTGTTACTCAAGTGTATTACATTAATGGGAAATGGAAAAATCATCAATGTCCCAGTGCTGTCACAGAGTCACAGAATGCCTTTGGTTGGAAGAGATCTTCAAGATCATCTAAGTCCAACCTTTGCCCAAACACTGCAAGCTCACCGCTAAACCGCGTCCCTAAGCACCAGGTACACACACCGTTTAAATACCTCCAGGGATGGTGACTCCATCACTGCTCTGGGCAAACTATTCCGATGTTTGATAACCCCTTCGGTGAAGAAATGTTTCCTAATGTCCAGTTTAAGCCTCCCCTGGCACAGCTTGCAGCCATTACCTCTGGTCCTGTCACACATCACCAGGGAGAAGAGGCTGTCCCCCTCCTCACTCCAACCCCCTTGCAGGTAGTTGTAGAGAGCGATAAGGTCTCCCCTCAGCTTTTGCTCACTTGAAATGTCTCCTCTGTTACAGAACTGGTCTGTTTTAAAAGATTACTCACCTGGGCAACTAACCTCTACACTTTTTTCTTGACCATTTTTGGTATAATTGATCTTGGAGGATTCTCTGAGACAGCTTCATCTGTTGTAATACAACAAAAAGATCTTTAATTTCAGATAGAATTTTATGTAAACTCTTAGTTTTTTTGTTTTATTTTTTTTTAAATGAGAGAACAGATTTGAAAATAAAAAAGAGCAATCTGAAAGGTAAAATATCTACAACTGTCCTGAATGTAGCTTAAAAAAATGTTTTGTAGGCCCAGGTAAAATGTTTATCATGATTCAAAAAAGAAAATCTGATCCCTTCATGACTCAACAGAAAAATCAAGGGTACTGTCATAGGGAAGAGTTTGAAAAGTGAAAAGCTTGACCAAATATGATGGGCAAGGAAGCCATGAGATGTGATAGGTCAAACACATGTAGGAAGTTTGGAAGGGTAAAAAGGGTGCTGTGGAAAGGATGATTGAATTGATAGTTAAAGCTTTTAAACATGTCATAATCAGGAAGCAAGGAAAGGAACTGGTAGGATACCTTTCTGACAAAGGTATACCGGGGACGTTCTGTGACAAGAACATAGAACTGTCAAGTTCACAGTGTAATTTCATTTGTCAGAATGGTTTTGGAGGGAATCCTGGGAACTGCAGTCCTGTCTTGCATCCCTGTTACTACAGACTATAATCAAAAATAAGATCGCTAGAATATATGTGTAGTCAGATTCTGCTGGAGAGGAGTTAGTGTGATTCCTGTAATGGAAAATCCTACCTCACTAACCTAGAGTACTGTATGAGTGTCAGTAAGCACATGGAAAAGGAAATAACTCTGAATGTAAGATATCAGAATGGTCAAACAGCAGCTGATAAGATTCCACACTTAAGGTTACTAAAGAAATTAAGTTGCCCTTGTGCTGGCAGAAAAGTTCTTTTATTAATTATTAGTTGGTTAAGATAAGAAGCAACAGATAGGACTGACTGGACATTTTTCAGGGTGGGGGTGTTGATGATAGATTCCCAAGGAATTCTTGCTGGACGGTTTACTCTGTGAAAGCCAAGGAGGAAGTAGGTCTGTATTCACTAGATCCTGTAACAGGAGAAATAAGGAGAGCTTATGGTGAGAGATCAATTTAAAAGACTTTTGAAATATTGGTCAAGGAAAATAAAACAGCAGATGGTGAGCTTCTGGAACCTGCTCCCAGAGGATATGGAGACAGAAAATACAAGCAGGTTCAGCGATTTGACCAATTTATGAATGCTGGTCCATAAACAAAATTTAAAAGGGCCAGATAAGGATATTCTTCTCTAACACAAGAGCATGTGGATGTTGGGGGATGCTGAGGGGAATGGCCTGCAAAAGGTGCTCAGGCTTATGTATTTTCCCTGGGTAAGACTTCCAATCACCACAGCTGGCAGCAGAGTACTGGGCAAGATGGACCATGGGTCTGACATAGTAGGGCACTTCTTACGCTCTTAGAGCTCTGCTTGGTGCATTTGTGCTTTTGAATACTGAATTATCATCCTTTTTTATCTGTGTCATTGAACTTGCTTTACCTGTCTTAGCAAATAAAAATGTTTCTCTCATAATTTGCCTTCACTTGTTAGAGTGCAGATTGTTGAGTTTTTGCACGACAGGAATGCACAAAATGGCACTTTCACTCATAATGGCCAAGTTTTGAAAAAGAGACCATGAGCAGTCAGATGCAGAATTATTGGTGACTAATGTGTGGCTTTTTTTACAGGAACTTTTGCTTTAACTTCCTTAATATCTGCCAACGCAGTTGAACGTCTTGTTCCTTCAGTCAGCAATAATTTCACTACGAACAATAATTCAGAAATTTTGGGCCTATCGGAGTTTGAAATGCAGAGGATTGGAGTTGCAGCAGCGGTTTCATTTCTAGGAGGAATCATTCAGGTCTGTGGTCAACACATACTCTGTATACTACTGATGAATTGCATTGATGACATCTATGTCTTTTATAATACTCTTTTTTTTCCACTTCTCTGGGAAAAAAATGACCATGGATCTGGTCTGATGTTTATGAATGATGAAGTTAATGTAAGAATTTGTTAATCCTTTGTTGAGATGTAGTAATTGTCTGTACAAATGCTCCTAGGGTGTCGAAATGTGAAGTAAGGCCATGTTCAGTCAGCTGTAATACAATATTCAATTGCTGTTGGTGCTCCCTATCCTTCAGAAACAAAACATGAATCAGCTCCTGGTAAACACTGACATATTCCTGAGGTTTTTTATTGCTCTTGGCTTGAAGGGAAATACTATACGACATTCAGTAATTAAAAACAGTAGGGAAGACATCTTTAAATTCTCTCTAGAGTTCACACACTATCATTAAAGTGAAATAAATTAGTAAAACAGATGTCTTTAAATGATTCTCTAAAGCTTATTCAAATGATCAGAGGTCTTTAAAAATTCTTCTTTTTTCCTGTTCTGACCACATTTCTTCCTTTCTCCATTGCCAGTTGCTTAGGTCTTCAAAGTAGGCTTCTCTCTTTCCTTTTAAAGATTAAAATGGAAGAAACATTCCAGCACTCAACATTGCAATACCTCCTGGGTACCTGTCCTCTTGAAAAAAACCCAAACTCCTGCGCTTGGTGCTTCAGAACCCTCTACCATGCAGAGGATGAGCAAAGGGGAGCCCAGAATGGCATCTCCAGTGGCCTGCATGTTTGGCAGGAGCTGGGCCGTATGCTTATGCTTAGACAGTAGGAAATATCAAGAGGCATGGTCGTTTCTGTTGCATTTTTTTTCATCCTTTTAGTGGTTACAGAATTATGATGGGGTGGCAGCATGAGGAAACAAAGATTTTGGGTTTATGTTTATGTAACTGCTACTCTATAAAGATAAACTGGGCATGGAAAGCCAATCAACCTAATGGAATTTTTCCCTGGTATTCAGTATGTCAGAGGTACTGATGGGGAGAGGAAGTGACAGAACATAACAGATTCCTATGGAATTATTTTGTGATTCGAATTGGATGATGCCTTTAATTCTGTAAAGAAATTCTCAAAAAAAGCTGTCACTTAAGATTTTTTTTTTTCATATTAGTGCATTATATGTGCAAGAATGCTTGCATAAGTATATGTGTCTATACAAAATCCCAACATACCAAACTGAAATTCAGCATTAAATTTGCTGAATAAACAGAGGAAAGCTGTTTGCAATTGGAAGTGAGAAAAAAAAAATTTGTCGTAGAAAAAAAAGTTGCATTCTCTTAAGAATAGTGCTAGAGATTTCGGTTCTCCTACTCTTCTGCAAATGAGAAATGGGAGGTTATTGCATTCTACACTTTTACTAGTAAGTTTTTCAGCTACTGTATTCAAAAAACTTGAATATAATTAGTTACTGATGTAGAGTATTGGAAAGAAAAAATGTTTCTAGTTATCTGGAGAACAAGTTGCAACCTTCAATTTTGAGATAATCAATAGAACATACTAAATGAGAGGCTCACAGTCTGTAATACTTCCTTCCAAGATACATGTCCTGTGGCTGACCTTGTCTTCTTAGTCCCTGCAGCAAATTATCAGAAAGCATACCACCACTTTGTGTTTGGTTTAACGGTGAAAAAATACCACACTTTTCAGAACATGAGTTTTGAGGGATTTAGAATTTATTCTCCGAAAACTGAATTCGTGCAGCAGGTAACAATCCAATAACTGTGGACAGAAAGTTTGAGATTAGTGATTTCCAAAGTGCCTGTTATTACTGGCCATAAAATCAAATTGGCTACACGATCAGAGTGGAATTTCAACTACAATAAACTGAGCACGTTGTCATGGGAAGAAAGTACTGAAAATGGACAAGAACCAAAAGGGCTTTAATTAAAGAACATGAGGGCTTTGCTTTTTACTATTACTCATTTCTCTTCTACTGACTTAATCATTCTTCTCTTCCACTTATCAGGGTAAAATTACGGAGCAGTAAAGATAGTTACCATAAAAAATTCCCTTTGCTATATCTTTCTTCCATTCTCAACTTTAATTTTCTTTTTTTTTTTCTATAATTTTTTTTTTTTTTTTTTAGAAATCCTACCTTCCACTGATTCTGTCCAATTACTTGTTTTCAGAATTTATTTCCAAGATCTTTCCTCCTTTACTGTATATTAACTCAAGGTCACTTTCCCTCATTTTCTCCCGTGGTTTTTTTTTTTCCTTTCTATGACAGCTCCTGATTTCATTCATATGAATTTAATCAAGACTGTATACCTGGTGAAAGTAAAATTAATCTCAGGATATTTAGTTCTTAATTGAGCCTTTTAACATAGCATGATATGCTGAAAAAGCTGCTCAAAGAAATTTCAGCCATGCACCTTTCAAACCTTTTTTGTTATTGTGATTGTTCTGAAATATTCCTTTATCCCCTAATAACTCAGTTTTGAAAAATGAAAAAATCTGGAGGGAATCCTAAGACATATGACTATTTTATTCCTTTTACAGTTTAGGAAAAGTCTGATATTAGTTCAAATAATGAAAAGAGAAAACTATTTGATTTTTTTTTTTAATATATTTTGTTTATGCTGTTCTGGCACTCCACTGTCAGTTTTTCCTGTAGTTTTTTCTGCACTAAGAAGGAAAAAAATAAATCAGAAAAGAAGATGGGAAACCCACATCACAACCACAGCAAGGATAAAGTAGATGATTAGAAATTTCTTTAAGAATATTGAATTTTCTACATTTTGGCTATTGCTTAGCGGGTGTGAGATTTTATGTCATAATGCGATGTGGTGCGATCGTGTGCTGTCAGCCCAGCTTCATTTCTATTGGTGTTTATGCAGAAAGCAGTGGCAGCCGAGCTGTGAGCTGTATGTCTGTTCCTGAGCACACAGGGTTAAATGAAGAGTTGATCTGGGCTTGTATAAGTGCTAAAAGTATTAATTATATTTGTCAAGAAAACTCACATGCAACTAGATTCGGGAGGCTTGTTTCAAAACAACTTTTTGTCCCCTCTTCATCTAAGCAGATTCTGTATATGATGTATGTTACAAGGCCAGCAGGAGTTTCCCACTCCAGATTAGGCTGAAAATTAGACCCTCCTCCTTGGATATTTTCTGTTCTGGTTGTTAGATCTTCGCCGTGGAGGACGCGGGGAGGCACATTCTAATTATTTAACTATAAATTAAAGAGTAGGCTGTACATGCTGATGAAGCATTGCCATTGTTTCTTGAAGTTTTGGGCTACCTTCTGCAGTAAGAGATGAGGGACCAGTGTAGGCTGCTGCTTGTTTCACTGAGGGGCTACAGAAGTTGTCTACCTGAAACTGTACTCGGAAGTTGGATGTATTTTACATAACCCATGGTTATAAACAAACAACAAAAATGTGTTTGAAATGTGGCCTTTCAGCTGCTACCTCTGAAGCAGGGTCACATCAGCCTAAAATGCTGAAGATTTAAAGTGAAAAAAATAAAGTAAAAAAAATAAAGCAAATGTGAGAGTGATGCTGAAGTTGCCAAGTTCTGTAATCACGACACCATTTCCCTGTAATTCACTGTAATATCTTTCTCTGAAATGTTAACATTAACTGATATTTCTCTGCAATACTGTGTACTTCACAGAATTGTCTGTGGTTTTGAATCCACAGCTAAATAAACATCCATCTCATTCTCTGGAAACTTAGCTATTACCAGTTAGAAATTTCACATCCATACAATATAAACTGACCTTAGAAAACAAAGAAAAATTCGCTCGGGAGGGGAGAATTTGTTTTTTTTCATTGAACTTTGCTACTCTGAACAATGTTTTAAATAAATGAATAGGTGCACTGTTAGAATAAGCAGCTAAACTAGCTCTCTGAAGTTACTATCAATTTTAGGCCTGGCCAACGAAGTTACTACTCACTGAGGGTATAACAGTAATTAGTACCGGGGTTCAATGTTGAATGGCATTCAGCGTTCTGATTGTTCGCTGTTCACACGGCTATCAGTGGGAAATAAATAGAAAAACACCTCTGATTTAATTTCTCAGATGGAAGAGAAAATTGCTCACTAGAGTTTTTTGTGGTAAATTAAAAGCCACTCGCTTTGATATTTTTTTCTTTTGTGGCATTATACTCATAGGTCACTGCATACAGGTGAGCTTTATGGTGAAAAATAAAGAATGATAACATATGGAAATGAACAAAATAAAACAAAGGAGGCTGTGATATAGTCCGAAAGGATGATATTTATTATGGTAAACACAAAATAATCCTTTTAGAATGTGTTGTAACAAGAACTCTGTGCCAAGCGCATGTAACATTTCAGGCAGAAGAACAGCAAATGCAAAAGACTGTAGAAGGAAGAAACTGCTTTTGAATCTAATGAATCTGCAGAACTCATTGTAAGGGGAGATTATTTAAATGTAACTTCATATCTTAATATGGATCAGAAAAGTGTTATGCTAACCACAGTAGCATCTGTAGGTACAGAACAACCTTGTGCAAAGAACTAAGAGCTGTTAAATCTCATTCTTCAGAGGAAAAGTTATTGTAGTCTGGGATAAGAGGAGAAAAAACAGTAGCACAGAATAATATTTTGGATATTAGTCCTATATTCCTACAAAGTATCTACAATAGTTGTAGATTTAGCTGTAGTCCAGATTCCTGGATTAGAGAGGAATATTATTCTATCATTATATGCCTGTACTCTGAAATAAGTTCTGTAGAAGTTGCAACAAAGCTGAAATAATCTTCAGTGAGATATGGTTGAGCCAAAGTCTACTTTTTTTTCTAGCAGAGAAATCCAGATTATTTATTGGATTTCATTTATGAAATGAGATGCTGAATATTTCTTCCTATTTACATTTTTCTGATTTTATGCAGATATTCTACTTTAAGTTCAAGTACTTCTCAAATGCACAGAAAGTAGATTTTAAAGGTCTTTAAAATAGTTTACTTTTTATCGCAAAGTTTATAAAATTTGTTTATACAGAACACATAACTATATAAACATCCCTGTTTCTCTGTAAAGAAGGTAAGTATTTTTATATCCTTCATCATCTGAAGCAACTTCTCTTGCTCCCTTAGCTGAATACCTGCAAAAACAGAAACCTCAAAACGTGAAGCTAATGAAACTAGAAGTACTGGGCTGGTGATACTCGACATATTTGATATTATATTGCAACATGAAAGCACCAAGCATACCAGTACACTGAACCATGTACGCAGTGTCAGTGGGATATTGGGAGGCTAAGGGTCTGCTGGAGGAGCAAAGCGGCTGCGTGAGCAGTTGTGTGAGGGAAGGGAAATCTGATGGCAGGGCAGGGCTCCATGGGATGACGGAGCTCTCACCGTGAGACTCATCTCTCTGTAGATTTAGCACCTAATAAATTTGGTAGCTGTTGAAATTATTAATGTTAGAAATCTTGATATCAGCATATTGACAATTGTTGAGCTGGACCAAGATACGGCCTTTGCCTGTCCAGGCTGAATAGCAGCGGAGCAAGAATGATCCTTAGAACCAGCTTTACTTTTGGAGTTGCTTTACTTTATGTTGCCGTGCTGAGATGTTTTAATAGTGCTTATTTCGCTCATGTATTTGAGCAAGAGAGAATATGAAGCGTTGCATGAAGACGGCTTCTCTGAGTCCACTTTTGTTACTAAACTAACGTGAGAGCCTGGCAAACTCGTGATGCGAGTAAGATAATGCAGGTACACCCTCAGAGCTTCAGTGGGTTCTGTTTGCAGCCAAAGTCGTCCTTCAGAGGACTTTTGCTTTTTATCTTTATCTCATTTATCTTATAGTTTATTGAAAGGGTCCCGGCTCGTTGTCATATCACCAGGAAGCTGCATTTTATTATAACTGCTAATACTCGTGCCTTTGCCTCTTAGGTAGCCATGTTTATGCTGCAGTTGGGCAGTGCCACTTTCTTGTTGACAGAACCGGTGATAAGCGCGATGACAACAGGAGCAGCTACGCATGTGGTGACTTCCCAAGTGAAGTATCTGCTGGGAATGAAGATGCCGTATGTATCGGGACCACTGGGATTTTTTCATGTGAGTTCAGTAAAAGAGATGGGTTATTCTATTTGCTAATGTTTTCTTCAATAACTAGGCTAAATTTGTCATGGACGTGACAGAAATTGTAATACCAAAACCTTCATCTTGCTAGGTCTGTTGTAAGAACAGATTAGGAAAACTTGATAACATTTTGAGTGGATAATCCATTGGTAAGTTTTTTACAGGACCATTTTATTCATGAGAATTAGGAACATGTAATACATACAAGTAGTTTTATCTTGTAGGGACATAACTAAAAGTGTCGTAGTCATTTTAATGAGTAATCAGTTAGCCTGTGAGACTATTACGGGTGATTAATCATACATTAAAATATTTTTTAATTATTTAAAAATCTTTTCATAAATACTTCTTAATATAAAAAGTGACTAGCTACTTTTTCATGGTGTTTCCATGGAGACTGTACTTACATATAGGAATACTGTCAATTTATAGAGATGGATGCTGTTGAGTACCACAGCCAAGACATAATCAAAATATACATTATGAGCAATAACAAAGAACAGGAATGACAGGAAGAAATATTTCCATGTTGCTGTGCTGATGATATCATAAATGAGGTCATTCAAATGCTTTTGAAGAAATATACTCCCTTATCCCTTGTATTTTTTAATGCATCTGAAACAAGCTCTTTGCCCTTCACTTTTGAAATCAAACCGCTTTGAGCATTTTTCAAAGAAAAATTTTCCTGCCTTTTTTTAAGGTCCTGAATTACTCTGTAGAATTGTGTGAAAACAAATGAACAAAAAAACCCAACAACACAGAAGTATAATAAAAAACTTACCCTATTTAGAAGGGACAATTTTACCATACAATTATTTTTAAAGGTTTCTGGTATCTGTTCAGACTTAAGGGTTTCTTGAAGAAGATCTAGTATCTCAGTCAGAAGCACTGGGTTTAGATTTTAACAGTCATTTTTTTCTGCGGTGGTAGTTTTTATATGAAAATTGTACTAATCAGATATATGTTAGTGTGTGCATGTAGCTAGAGAGTGAAAGGCAGATTTGGCATGTCTATCCAGACATGTTCTTTACTCCAGATTTTTGAAACCCAAAGACTGGTGGTTTTGCTTACTTTTTTTTTTTTTTTTCTTTCCAAACCACCTCCCACTCACAAAGCTGATTGCTTTGCCTTAGGCAGCCTTTGGGTTGGCAAAGCAAGAATAAGAATGTTTAATACAGTGTGATAGGAGAGTTGAAAGTAAAGCAAGCCAGTGAAATGGATAGTTTATAGCAAATGAGATCATGTAAAAATGAACTTTGCATATGGAGAAAAAATATATACTACCCTACCGTTGAGCCTATGGGATTTTTGTGTTTACATACAGTTTATGTAATTCATTAAATTTCATTTTCCCTGTACATGGCTTGTAAGACTACAGTTGAGCTGCACATTGCAGCGTCAATTGGTATTCTGCACATGGGAAAGGCAAGGTGAAGGTGAAGTAGGAAAATTGTCAGGAAAGAATGCGTGTAAGATTTAATTTTCACAGTGGACAAGGAAAGCATCAGCAAGTTTTATTTAGGATCTGAAATCGGTCGAACATACCTATATTTGCCTTTTATGTATGTGCAGATATATTTGTCCTTCCCCAAGTTTCTGAGAAAACGCAGTACTGCATGAAGAACTGCAATGTAAAAATCCTGCTTTGCAAAATGGGGTCTTTCGTGGTTTGTGTGCAAATTTGTTGCAAAATCCTTGTGGTTGTGCTGCAATTAGCTGAAAAAAACCCCTTCACGTTCCCGCTATCAGTACTTTTTTTTCCCTTCTCCCCCCTCAGTTTGTTCCCTGTACATTTCACAGCAGTTGCCTGTACTTTCTTTCCATAGTGTGTTGTCTAACAAACATCAGGATGAAACAGTTTGAAAATGCAATGACGTTCGTCTACTCTTAAGCTATATTAACTGTTTTAACTAATACATTCCTTCAATTATTTTGTTTCTGTCAGCCTCTGTACTGATTTTAGAGCTAATCTTACGGATTTTCATGTATATATTAAAAAAACCCCACCTCACAGTATTCATACATCAGAATGCACATTCTTTCTAGGATATAAACAATTACAATGCTCATTATTATGCTATGAAGGTATGTGAAAATATAGTGGAACTCAAAGCCAGTACTTTCCCATGAGAATAGGGAGCTTCAGTGTGTACATATGGGTGTGCAGAGCTAGAATATTGCTTTTTTCACTTATGTGCAAATTGGAATAAATTGCCAAAAAGTTTGCTGATTCCTCATAATATTGCCAGATTGTTTTCATTAAAAAATCTTTACATAAAACTAGCAACAAAAATTAAAGAGAGGCAAACAGCCCAATTGCTATATTACTATATTTAAAATTTTTTCTTAATTATATGACACAAAAAAAATTGCTTCATACACTGCAATATCAAACTAAATTCTACCGCATCATTTCTAAATTATTCCAGTAAGTGCATCATCAAAATATGTAGAATACTGAATTTGGCACGATGTTCATGATGAAAACATTTGTAAATATTTATTTAAATCAGATGCCAGTGCTATTACAAACTTGAGCATTTAGGATTTACACTTTGACCTCACGTAAATACAGTAACTTGCTGGACAGTGTAGCACTTAGACATACACAAGTCTCTGAGGCCAGGTGGGGTCCACCCAAGGTTACTGAAGGAGCTGGCAGAAGTGCTCACCAAGTCATTTTCCATCATTTATCAGCAGTCCTGGCTAACCAGGGAGGTCCCAGGAGACTGGAGGTTAGCAAATGTGATGCCCCTCACAGGCCTGTGAGTCTGACCTCAGTGCCAGGGAAGGTTATGGAGCAGATCATCTTGAGTGCCATCACGTGGCACATACAGGTGATCAGGCCCAGTCAGCCCATGTGTTTATGAACCAGGGTTGCACCAGGGTACGTTTAGATTGGATACTAGGAAAAAATTCTTCACCAAAAGGGTTATAAAGCAGTGGGACAGGCTGCCCAGGGAAGTGTTGGAGTCACCATCCCTGGAGGTATTTAAATGATGTGTAGATTTGACGCTTAGGGACATGGCGTGGTGGTGACCTGGCAGTGTTAGGTTAATGGTTGAACTTGGTGATCTCAAAGGTCTCCTGCAACCAAAATGATTCTATGATTCTGTAGTTGTTCTAGTACTTTTTCCTGTCCAATATAAATATACGTATTTAAGGTCCAAACTGTCAAACCTTGTTAGCAAGTACTTGAGAATAGGTTCTCTGGGGCAGAAAATTTTATTGTGATAAAACTACAAGTGTCACTTTTTATTTATTTTAGTCATCTTAGTTGTTGCTACAGGAAACACTTTTTAAAATATATTATTATTTCAAGCCTCAGTTGCTTGAAGTTATTATCCTTAATGTTGTGCTTTAAAAAGAAGTTACTGGTGAGGTAGTCTAAACCTACATCCTAGATTTTAATTTCTGTTCCCTCTATGGTTTACATTTCAGGCTACACAATAGTTCCCAGAATATAAATGCAGAATTCAAGGGGCTGAGCCTACCTTGTGTTTTTTCCCCCCCAGCTTTAGAAGCATATATATTATATCCATTTTCACGAGACCTGAAAATAACTTTTGATAGGGGTCTGATTATTTCTTTGGTTTATGGGACAGAAGTTCCTTCTAATACTCTTTATCCCTTCTAATGGTTTCAGCAGATGTATACATTTTTTCACTGCTTTCTGTTAAGCTGTTATACTGATTTATGCCTCATTTTCTGGACCCTCAAACTGAGAGTAGAACTGAAGTTACAATTCACTGTGTCATCTGTGCTGATGTGAAGGCACCTGCATTCTTCTGAGGCTGTTACTTGCAGCATTGTATTCATCAGCAGAGATCCTGGTTACTTGGCACCATTGGTGGTTCTGTTCCTATTTCATATTTCTATTCCACTTGTTCCTTATATTCAGCACCACATTTCCCATCTTCAGAGACTCGACTACATTTTTCTGACCATGTTTTACAGCTGTTGCACCTTTGAAAAGCTGAAGGCCTCCCATTTGCAGCTCCACAGCTCTGCTCCGGTCTCCTTTTTCTCTTTTAACACTGCAGTCTGGGTCTCCCGTGCAGGGCCATCGCCATTCCCCAACATCCCAGAGCCCACTGTGGCCAGTCTCTGAACCTCGTGGTCCTGCGTGTCCCATCCCTCTCGTGCAGCTCTTGCCCCTTGCCATGGAGTGTTTCCCCGGAAAACACTTCCCACTGATTTGTGCATCACCTCTCCTTCCCCTAGCCTCCTACTCTCTTTTTACCTCTTGCTTAGCAGCTCTTAACTTACAAGTTTATGCTAAGGAAAGAAACAGGGCTTAGTAGATTGTATAAGTTATTTAAATAGCCAATACCATCCATACACAGGCTGAGCAGCTAATTGGTGTGTGCAGCATCTGGATCTGAGCAAAACATGCTCCATGGAGCACTGCTTATGTAATGGACAAGAGCAACCAACAGGGAGACTGAGTGCATCCTGCTGAACCTATAGGGTTACTCTGGAAAAAGTATTTGGATGGACCCCTTCATGCACCGGAGAGGATGTCCTGAAGAGGATGCTCATCTAGGAAGACTCCTGTTGTCTCTGTTCCCATCCAGCCACTACTGCAGTTTTCTTTCCCTTTTTACTTTCCCTCTCCTTTCTGTATTTTTTTTGTTTTCCTTAGAAGTAGCTTTTACAATTAGAGTTGATGGATTATGAGCTGTGGACATTGAACATAAATCTTTATACATGGAAGCTACTCTCAACATTTTTGTGCAACGCATTTATTTCACTGAATTTAAAGAGGCTGGATAAGAAAAGGATATGTATCACATTTAATGGAATTTTCTTGCTGGTTTCTACCTGTAAATTCATATATACAATTACTCGCTGCATTTTTTGAGTTTTCAAAAATTCGTAAGTAATCGTAAATTGGTGATTTTCTTCCTTGCAAAATCTGAAGTTTAGCCCAGTTAGTAAGATGACTCAGCTCCTTGCAGTATTGATTCTGCTCTCACAGATTATTTCAGATGTCTGAAGTTGTGTAGAATACGCCATAACATGTGACCCAAAATGATATATTTTTTGGTCTGTGACTGTTATTTGCCATTCACTATAGATTTATGCCTACATATTTGAGAATATCCGATCAGTTCAGTTGGAGGCTTTACTTCTCTCCTTGCTGAGCATTGTGGTCCTTGTTCTTGTTAAAGAACTGAATGAGAGATTTCAGAGAAACATTAAAGTTGTCCTTCCCATCGATCTACTTTTGGTAAGTATGAAATCAAACATCAGACTTTCTGCTTATTAAGCTTTCAGTGATCCAAATAATCTGATGAAGTTTAGTGTGCTCTCTGTAATTCCCCCCCCGGACACCTGCCACTTATTAAATGGCTAGCTAATTTTCATGGCTGTATGTTAAATGTAAGAACAGGAAGCAGTTTGGCAAAATAATTAAGAAAGAAGTGACATACGTTCCTAATTTGCGTAATATTTTTCATATGTTTATTATGCTTTACATAATTGCAAGAACATGAAGCCTGGAGTGTTAAAGTGTAAGAAGTCTGAAATAGAAAATGAAAAGTGGCTGGGCACGTTGTAACTCCAGACAAGTCTTGCGCTGGGTAGTTGTGGCTTAGATGTTGCCTGTTATTTATCTGCAACAAAGTTGAATAGCTATGCTATTGCTTCCTGTAATTTTCCTTACACATTTCCTTTCATGTGGCATAACCTGAATTGAAATTAGCTATTGCATTGTAAATCCTTGCTTTAAGGATTAAGATGTAGTCATATAATCAGCACCAGGACAAACGATTTCTGGTTTTCTCTAGATATCTGAAAGAAAATTTTTAAAAATGAAGATCAGATGCTTTTCAGAATGGGTCATCACAATTGCTCTTCTTTCGCTGGAAAATGTTATTTTCAAAATAGTATTTTTTTTCTTGGCAAAATGTTGGAAAAGGAGGTAGTATGGTTCTGGTTTCTGCTCTAAGATCTGTCTCTAAACAATATTGGATAAAATCAGCAAACGGAGGATCATGGATTGGAACCTGTTCCCATTCTTTTGGGATTCGTCTACTCATTTCATAAAAAGTACGGGAAGTGAGTTTGAACCTCCTCAGGGCCAAAATTTCCACTCCTTCAGCAAGATTTATACCTGCTAGAACATAAAAATAAGAGGCAAACACATCTGCTGTGTTTTGTGCTGAAGCTGACTCTGCCAGTCTAGATTAAATGTGCTCGGAGAACACCAACTGAATCAGACCATTCAGGAACACCTAAATTATGAATTATTTTAACCGGCTCACATGAATGGAAGTGGTCTGGGGAGCGTGCTGTGTAGAGACAGTTTGGACACTGATGGGCAAGGTTCCTGAGGCTTTACAGAGACTTGTACAGATCCCTTTTATTAACACAGAATGTACAAACTCCACTATTGTCCTTCTTTTAACCATCTCTTCTAAATTCATTACTGTGTTCGGATCGTAGTTCCTTTTGACTCTCTTCCATATTTACAAAAATTTGTAATAGTACTTCCCTGTCTTACTGAACTGATCTAAGGATAAATGCATGGATACTTCCACGTGCTTAGGTATGGCAATAATAGGGACCGTGTGAGGAGCTAAAAGCAATAGAAACGTAACGTCTTTTTCTGTGTTGTATCAATAGATCGTTGCTACATCCGTTGCTTGCTACTATGCTGATTTGGAATACGTCTACGGGCTAGAAGTTGTGGGACATATTCCTAAAGGGTAATGTGGTTTTTATTAGCTTGTGGCTTTTAAATGTTTACTTCTGAGAACAGTCTCTGAAGGGGGTCAAAGTAGTTTCCTCAAATACGAAATGGCAAAAATCTGTTATATTGATTTCTAACTTCATCAAATACTCTCACAATTCAAAGCCATGTTAACAAGGTATATCTATGTAGATATCATCATAAAAATGCACTTTCTTGTACATTTTCATAGCTTTTTTACTACTCTGTGGAATAAAAAGTAGGTACTAAGTACCTGATGATGGCTGATAGATGTGTGAGAGGAGCACAGAGCACTCTACAAGATTATTGCAACCTGCTTTTTGAATGTTGCCTTGGGTTATTGTAGCAGAAAGGACTTACAATGAGATAAGCCTTGTAGATTACTACACTTTGTTTTTTTCCTCTCACTTACGTAGCAATTTTAGAAAATGTGGTGTCTGAGGAAATGTAAAGGATTTAGATATGCTTAATCTACAAAAGGATGTTCTGACTATGGATAGTGATACATTTTTCTCCACGACCTTGAAGAGAAAGAAAAGAAAAAAACAGTGTAATTAGCCAGAAAGAGAATTTAGATTAGATGTCAGATAGAATGCTCAAACTCTAAGGACTGGTAAGGAATAGCATAGCTGTTGTGTAATCTTCTCTTTGGAAATTGCAAGTTTTCCCACAAAATACATGTCCAAGACAGCATGAGTGCATATGTGGCAGCTTGCAGTGCTAGAAATAAAGGAAATTGCTGAGAAAGAAAATTGGTTTTAAGTGTTTAGGACACGCTATTACATGCTATGTGTCTGGGAACAAAGAAGGGCTATGTGTGCCTTTTCAATATGTGTTACGACCAGTTAAATTGTATTTGTGCAGATCTAATCGGGAGCTTATTTTCTGCATAACCTCTCATGAGAAGATTCTGTAGCATTGAAAAGTAGAAGCAGAGCCTGGATCATTCCTACGTATTTCTAGGCATTTACTTGAAATATGTAACTGCCTTGTCAGTGGAGAGCATTAAAAGCAAGTACAGTTTGACTCTTAGGCAGTGTGGTTTGTGCTCTGGAGAGACTGAAGGTTTTTTGTGGAGTAGAGAGATAATCTGAGGTGATTCGGTTCTTAACTGAGTCATTTCATAGCAGTCCCTGTTAGGAGGTCTCCATTACATGGAATAAATGTCCATGCTGTCCATAACCTACAGGAATACTAAATTGTTTAAAAGGTTTAACTCAAGGAAAGCCAACTATAAAAAGGAAAAAATACACAGTAGAGTCTCTTCTATTGAGTATTACAAAATTAGGGAATGGTTGCTGATTTTATCTATCAGCGGAGGGAGCTAATTTATAAGGATCCCATCATAGTATCTCAAATTGAAGTTTGAAAGTGAAATACTCCATCTGAAACTGTTTGATCTTCTACAAGTTCTCCTCTGCAGTTCCCCAAACTGAGATCTTATTAATCTAAAATATTGAAAAATGTCACTATACAAGAATTGCAAAAATCAGCCGTGCATGCAAAGGTTGTTTCTCTTGTATTTTTATGAATTGCGGGTATATCGAGGCCGTGTTTCAGGCTTCGTAAAAAGGACTGTCTTTATTTTTTTATAGATTACCATCACCAAAAGCACCACCCATGAACATCCTGCCTGAAGTGCTCACTGAAGCTTTTGGAGTAGCATTGGTTGGCTATGTAGCATCTCTAGCACTTGCCCAAGGCTCTGCTAAAAAGTTTAAATACACTGTGGATGACAACCAGGTAGAGCTCCTTCTCCTTACTGTCAGTAAGCCTTGAAATTGCTTCACCGTTTTGAAAATACATTATAGATGAATTCCCAGTAGGAAAGGGAAAATGGGAAGATGCCATGTTCTGTATGTCATCCTGAGGCCTTCCAGTGACTATGGTAAACCCCAAATCTAGGACAAATCAGCTCTGCAGAATGCCTTAGTTGGTTGAGCTCCTCCTTTTGGGGAAGTACATCCATCAGGATAGCCTCATTCAGTGCAGCATTTGGATGTTAATGCATTTTCCAGTGCTCTGAGATGAGACAGCTTCTCCACTGGCAGCTGAGCTATTGAAGACAAGTTAAAATGTTAAATCAGCCACTAATTAAACAAACGAAGCAATTCCAAACACAAACCAGGTACTTGTATCTGCAGGACATATCTGATGTTATAAAATGAGGCTTATTCAAAGTAGAAGTCTCATCCAAAATGAAGGTTTATTTGTCTAAAGGGAGCAGGGTGGGTTCAGAGAGTGATGCCAAATTTACAGCCATAGAATCTTTCTGTGCAGAGTTCCACTTTACAGTGGACACACTTAAATAAAAATAAAATCGGGATATTACTCTCTGCACTACTCTACTGCTTGTCATGTCAGGTGGGCAACTTCAAGCCAACTGGAAATCCGTAGAGGCAATAATTCAAGCACTGTGATAAGAAATCACAGAATCACAGAATTATTCAGGCTGGAATAGACCTCTGAGATCATCAAGTCCAGCCTATGACCTAACACCACAACATCAACTAGATCGTGTCACTAAGTGCCATGTCCAGTCTTTCCTTAAACATCTCCTGGAATGGTGACTCCACCGCTTCCCTGGGCAGTCCATTCCAGTGTTTAATCACCCTTTCCATGAGGAAGTGCTTCCTGATATCCTTAAACCTCCCCTGGCACAGCTTCAGGCCGTGCCCTCTCATCCTGTCACTAGTTGCCTGGGAGAAGAGCCTGACCCCCACCTGACTACAACTTCCCTTCAGGTAGTTGTAGAGAGTGATGAGGTCCCCTCCTGAGTCTCCTCCAGGCTAAACAACCCCAGCTCCCTCAGCCTCTTCTTGTAAGACTTTCCCTCCAGTCCCTTCCCCAGCCTTGTCGCTCTCCTCTGGACCTGCTCCAGCACTTCAATATCCTTCCTGAAGTGAGGGGCCCAGAACTGCACCCAGTATTCGAGGTGAGGCCTCACCAGTGTGGAGTACAGGGGGAGAATTGCATCCCTACTCCTACTGGCCACACTATTCCTGATACAAGACAGGATGCTCGATTTCAGATAACTGGCGATAGTGCTGTGTGATAAAAATGCTGCCTCCACCTTTCTCTGAAGTGGGTTGGAGTAAATGGTATAAGATTGAATAAGGACAGTTAATTTTGCAGCTGGAGGTCTGTTTGAACACTCTATTTAGACAGGCTAGTCAGGCTACATCATTTCATGTCTTTTACAACTCTTGTGTCATTGGAAAATATGATGGGAATTTTCTCTACTCAGGTCTCTCAAATATTTTTCAGAGTGAATACATTGTACCGTGAATTTTCTGTTGATGCTTCAGAGCCGTGTTTTCTAGGGAGTAGAGGGAGAACACTTTGAGCTTAATACAGGTCAGATTTCTGGGCAATGTGCTGCATTGTCCACTAAATGGAGCACAGCAACCTGTATGTCTTTTTGCAGCTTTGGTAATCTTGTAGCTCACACACCTTAGTTACTGAGGTGTTGGAAGCTATGTGTACGTCTGCATCGAATAATGGGACAAAAGAGCAAAACCTCCATGAGAACAGAGACTACAATGGCAGGTGTAGCTGCACTGAACTCAGAAGTCAGACATAGGGCTCTGCACAGTGGCTTGTGGGTTAGTGAGGCTGTCTGGGGAGCTTTAAGATGGTCCTGTTCTCTACTGTGAACACAGACTTATGACCAGGTGTTGCCCTGGCTGGATACAATACTGTTTGTGTCCTAAGCACTTCTAGCAATACTGAAGTCTTTTCTTACACAGTGCCCTCAGGAAATGAACGAGCTCCTTATAGTCTGAGGAAGAAGACTGGTGCTGAGTAGCGGAGTTGGGGTGCTTTTGCAGAAAACGCTGTTCAGTTTAGGCTGAAGATACGAGGCAGCTTCTCCACTTCTATAAATCTTTGCTCAGACATGTCTGCATTTTGACTGTGAATAAACACCAGATACATTTGTAATGAAAGACAGCATGCAGATAGTATTGCTACCATATTTCACTTTCACTAAAGCATGTTCTAGAAGAAAAAACAAAAAAAAAATCAATGACTGTCTTTTTGCAGTAGAGTCATAAGCCAGAAACAACCTGGACGCTATCCAGATCCCACTACTTGAGACTCTGGCTTGTTAAAAAGCAGATGTGCATCAAGATGTAAATATTTTGGCTGAACTTCATTTTCAGAACTTAGCAATACCATTTATTCTGTGAACAAAATGTGCCTCCTGCTTTCGATGAATCTGGTTCAGCAGCTTTATCATTCAAATTAGTTCTGAGTTGTGAGAAGATACATTATGTTGAGAGGTCTTTTATCATGTACATATGTGATTTTATTTTTTTTCCCCTCAAAAATATGACCATCCTTTGTCATTGATAATATTTACTTGGGGGACTCCTTTGTTGGCAAGAAGCATTGAAATGACAAAACAATAGGAAAAAAACCATATTCTGTTTAACAACTTTGCAGGAATTTTTGGCTCATGGCCTCAGCAACGTGATTCCTTCATTTTTCTTTTGCATACCAAGTGCTGCAGCGATGGGACGGACGGCACTTTTATACAGTACAGGAGCCAAAACACAGGTAATGTGTTATAGTGAAGTACACAGGAGAATTAAGGCTATGATATTGCTCACTGCAACTCGTCCTGATTTATCCATTGCTTTTCCTCTGTTCTGGGAAATGTTTCTGTCCTGTCATTTTTAACAATCTGCACCAAATTGCATCTGATCAGTAACCGTCTTACTAGAAAAATTAATGATTCTACTTATTCATTTTTACTTCTTTAATTCAGTATAAAGTCTAATGTCTGTGGCAGTAAGGAGGTGAGGAGTTGTGTTTTCAGACTGCAGAAAACTACACACAAGCCCTTTCAGGTTTTATGTGGTTTTGTCAGCACTGTAACAAAAGTGCCCTCTAATGGTGGTAAATGAGTTTAATGGTACAGGCTAAACTGAAGTTTTACAAAAAAATCAGATTTAATTTGGTGCTTCTATCCACTTTTCAAATTACACTGAAAGTAACCTTAAGATCTTGTTTAAAAGAACCAAAGTAATCTCCAGCTTCTGCTTCGTGACGTGGTGTACCTGTCCTGTCCCTCACTATACCCTGAGCCCACAGAGATGACAGACAGATTTTCGAGGATTTTTTTTTGACTATTTTCTACTGTTGGAAACTAAAGCTGCAAGATCTTACTGCAGTAGCTCAGAAAAGAGGGAACCAGAATGGATGAAAATGATAATTGTAACTCTTTGAGGCTGTAACCTGTCCAAATCACGCTCATGAACAAGAGTGGCAGCCTGTGTGCGATGGTGCCATGTGGGCCGCTACAGCCGGGACACCCCTGGGGCGGTCTCCGAAGCACTGCCTCTCCCTCCTTCCTCTAAAGCTCAAGGGTCCTTCAGTGGCGTTCTGCTATAGAAATGTTATGTCCTTTGCAGTTTGTTGCTATTGTCTTTCTAGAACAGCTGCTCTTGCCTGTGTAAAAGACATTAATGGCAAGGAAACGGGTAACGAGGCACAATGGACAGAGCTAAGTCCAGTCTGTAGCTACTGTTTCTTCTTGTCCTGCAATTATTTCTCATGCAGATACCACAATACAAAAAAAATAATATAGGGCTTTATTTCAAAACTCTACATGTTAATTACTCGTTAGTTAGCCTGCACGCTACTCTGAACTCAATCAATCATTTTGAATAATTTATCCAATAGTAATAATCTTTCAAAGCATTTATATGCAACTAGTTTCACTACCACTTTGCTATTAGCTATTTCATATCTTTGAGTTGTATTCAAGGTGATACCATGTGCCCTCATCCTCACAGACATCCTCTTCTGTTGCCCGTTCATGTACTGACTGTACAATTTGCAGTTGTACAGCGTCATGACTTTTCCAAGCAGGCTTTAAGGTAACCTGAAGGTACACAGGGTACCTGAGCACTTTGATTCTGCTATATGTAGGCAAAGGCCATGATGAAATGTTATTCAAGATACGAAAAGAAAAAAGAAACCACCATGGTTTTATTTCAAGGTAGGAAGTTCATACTAAAAATAACACCTGTCTGCTCGATTTTGTTCATTGGTTTCGCAATATAGCACGAAGTTAGAGCATGACCATGCATTAGCACTGTGAAAGTACTTTAATAAACATAAAATTCTCTCTCCTTCCTTCTCTGCAACACATTCACTTAATCCTCCTCTTTTGGGGCTATTAAGGCAGAATGAAGAGATGAGAACAACGTCGCTAATAAATGATGGTCAGATATTAGGCGAAAAGAGTGAGGGTTTGACTTGACCGTGTATAGAAAAGTCGCTTTACTTTGGCAGACATTGAGCGAGAAAATCAAAGAGTGTTTCAGGGGCTCAGAGCAGCCTTTTTTTTCTCCAGTAGCTATACCTGAGATCAGTGATGTCATTTATTTTTCAGTGATATCTTTTCCTGGAAGAAACAGAAGTGAGGAACTGTATTCTTCAAATAGAATCAACACTTTTCTTGTTGTTGTTTTTGTTTTTTTGAGAAGGCAGGAAGAGGGAAAAGTTCCTTGTGACTTACCAGCAGATTTTGTGTTACTTTTTCTGTAAACCCTCTGTCTATCCTTCTTGATGGTATTTTTAAGTACACCATGGCTTTAATTTTCTAGTGTTTTAACAACTTGTCTGGCTGTGTTTTTAACAACTTGTCTCTTAAAATGAAACCTAATTATTTTAGTAAAGAAACGCATTATCAATATAAAAATAAAGTGAGCATCTGTCTACTTATTCTCAAAACCTTCTGTGAATCTGGACTGTATCGTAATGAGACCAGAAGCACTCGACTTTGTGAACAGTCAGAGTGGAATGGGAGACTGCAATTTTACTGTCGTTTTCCACCAGATTAATATCGTATGATATTGTGAAGAAATATCTAATTTTTAGACCATATATTTGTCTGGATTCATGTCACCTGCATTAATTATAATTTTTATTGTATATATCTATATAATTGCTCCTACATTTTATAAAGTCCACTCGTGGTGGTTTCTGACATAACACAACAGATTTCTTCCAGTGTTGATCCCAGTAAAAGAAGTTAGAAATCTTCTCCTGTGCAAAAATGATGACACAGTTCTCCATCTATAACTTTCGCTCAATGTTACGACAGAACTGTTCTTTAGTGCGATACAGTGTGTGCATGGCTAAAAATATGTTACAGAATGACAGTGGGTGCTGTGAAACTTCTGAGATGAGCTGTTGCACAGACACGCTCCGAGTAATCGCAAAGTGTGTAAGTGGTGCTGTGGGCTGTGTCTGCTGTCAGCAGGGTCAAGTGCAGATGTTGAGATCTTTTCCTAAATTTTTCCTGCAGGTGGGGAGGTTAAAATTGAAGTGACACACGCCTGCAATCCATAGATATGCTAAGAGCTGACGTCTTCGGCATCTCATTTGTGACTTTGTCTACATTATTCGATAATTAGTGCTTTTCACACAGTGTAATTTTGGGGTTTTTGTGTTAGACTGAATGATCTGCTTTTTTTGTTTGTTGTTTTAGGTGGCTTGCCTTATCTCTTGTGTATTAATTCTTGTGGTCATCTATGCAATTGGACCTATGCTGTATTGGCTGCCGATGGTATGGTACTTCTTTCTAAAAGTTTATGTCAAACATTTCCTAATGATTTAACTTCTTTCAGGAAAAGGTAGTACTGCCTTTAAACCAGCTCTGTTTAATTTCAATGGGAGAAGGAATAGTAAGGGTGCAGTAAGTCTCAAAATCAAGAATACAGCGATGACAACGTAATACATACAGATTTTACACGTACAAAGTCGCATGTATAGGCTATCACTTAAGTATATGAGAAAGCTTACTTTTGGCACAGTTTATGAAAAACATACATCCAGATTGCTGTGGATTTGTAAATTGACAAAGTGTGGTAGAAATTAATGAAGATCCACAATTTTTTTCCAGTTACACATATGACGTACGACTTTGCTTGTCAAATAAATTTGACACAAATGATTGTAGATAGCGATCTCAGATCAATTACAGAAGGTTTGTGAGGTATTCTTATACCCCTGTCATGGAATACATCTTCTACACTAAGACTCAATGTGGTGTCTTTTCACATAAGCTATATCTAGCTTTTGGTATTACAAATTAATAGTTAACTAACTATTGGCTCCAAAATTATCTGGAATTCTGCCAAGTTTGCATATGAAATTTGAATGCAACTGTGTTTTAAATTTACTTTGTGCTGCTGTTTACATAGTGTCACATGAAGGTTCTTACCTTTCAAACAGGCATCCTTCTATAGCTTATTTTCACCATGCAAAGTAAGGACATTTGAAGAAGGGTGCATCGTATGTCCTTTTTCTTACTATACTGCCTTCATTTTTTTATGTGGATTATGTGTAAATTTTGACCACTTTTTTTCCCCCCATATTTTAAAAAAAACTTTTGTATGTTCCTTTCTTGATATTTTATCTCTTTCCTACTATGCTTTTTCAACCCTCCACACCTATGCACTGCAAGTCCATTGCTTTGTACTCTATCCTTTTTGACTTCAGGTGATTTCTTCATCCATCTCCTCCCTCCTTCTGATTTGGAAGGCGATAAATTATTTTGTTTGCCACAAAGTTACTAGATTTTTTTGCTCTAGAGGCCTTGTCTAGGTGGTGAAGAAGGGGAGTTAAATTTTTTTACTGTGTAGAACTTAAGTGCTGCTTTGCTTCTGAGTCCCTCAGACTGTGACAGAATGTAGTTGGTTTGGTGACACGTGGAGAGTCTTGGAAAATCCTGAAGTTTATGGCATTTTTCTCACAATTAGGTGACCTTTAGATTGCCTTCAGGAAAACGAAAATCGGGTTTGATACCGTTACATTTGTGCCGCCAGGATATCTATATTTACCCCATTTTTGAAACACTAGCTTCAGTTTTTTGGTAACTTAATTGTAATATTGACTGCTAAATTGAAGGAAGAGCCTTCGTTTTCACTACTAATACTGCAAATTGTTTTTCATTTCTTTGCAGTGTGTACTAGCAAGCATTATTGTTGTGGGCTTGAAGGGCATGCTAATGCAGTTCCGTGACTTAAAAAAATATTGGAATGTGGATAAAATAGACTGGGTAAGTGAAACTTAATCTAAGGAGGTTTTCCTGAGACTCTTTAACAAACACCTGCTAAATAAACTTTAATAGCTCTGTGGCCCTAGAAGAGATAAGGGCAAGAGTTTTTTTGTGTACTGTCAGCTTATTTTCTGTCTCAGAATAACAGCATCTGTAATGTCAATTGTATTTAAAAAAATGGAATTTTAGCAAATTATATAGAATCAAATGGAATTTAATGCTGAAGATGTGTATACAAAAGGAGTAGGTTAATCTGAGAAGATGTGTATCTGATTTTGTATGCCTTCTCTAGCTGGTTAGCACGCTTTTGCTACTGTAATATTATTGAAGAGATGCTGGTATCTTTGTCCTCTGATGGTATGGAATGACTGTACAGGACAAACACGACTGGAAACACTAGAGATGCAGGAAGATACATATCCTAGGGTGCTGTAGGTTAATTGCCCTAACTCTGATTTTGCAAACAGAATATTGTTTGAACATCATGAAGGATTCTACAGTGTAAGAAGAAGAATACATTGGAAAAAGCGGATATGTGGAGAGGCATAGTATGAAAATCTAGTTTAATGCAAAGTCTAAATAATCTGACATACATTTGCACAGAATTCCTAGCAAATGCTAAAGATGAGTCCATGTTAAGGAAAACTCCTAGATTTTTCTTCTAAGGGAGTTTTTTTAGTGTATTGGCCAATTAATTGAACAAAACCCTCTAACCACTTACAGAAAAACATACTGACAATCCATCAAGTTTTTGGAGCTTCCTTTTATTCAGTTTCAGTAAGCAAATATTCAGAAAGGTATTTTTGCCATGTGGTTTTGTGGGAGACACAGTTTACTAGAGGGAATATTGGACTTTGTTGAACTCACCAGTAGTATCTGCAGCAGTAATGGTAAGTCTAGATTGAATAAAACATTTATTTTTTTAATAGAGTACTGGATTTCAGTATGCAAAGCAGAGCTGAGTAAAGAACATTTTGATACAGACAACTAGACATTTTTTTTGTATCATCCAGAATAAAAGCTCTATCTTTCATGAAATCTTATGTTCCTCAAGCAACAAAATTCTGAAAATATTTTCTATGACTTGTATTGTATTTGGCATAACCCCTATAGCCAGTGACACAAATGGTGGATGACATGGATCAAGAACTATTTTGGGGACAGTGGACTGAAGAAAATTGGTAGTTATGGGAGAGGGAGATAGCCTCTCTATCAGTGCATTGAGATAATAAATAGTTAAGTTTTCCAGCAGGATATTCTGGAATCTCACTAGACTTGACGAGTCTCCAGAGATAGACTAGCCAGACTGATTTTTGCTTTTGTGGTTTTGGCAGAAAAGGATGGGTGAGCAGTTATAATTATTACATCTCTGACACTTGTCATTATTTCTAAGAGAGGTTGTAGAGAGGAGGGGTTTGCAGGGTTTATCTTTTTGACTGAACATACTTGAACAATGATTTATCTTCAAGTAGTTGTACCATTCAATCCTTAGCCTGACAGGGTAAATCATTTTTCTTGAAACAGCATAATCTAAAGTAAGGCTATAAATGTTGATCTTGCATTGCTGCATGGTCTGAGCCCCACCAAGCCCAGTGGTTTGAGTAACTGCACTGGTGTTAATGTTGGCCTGAAAAGATTCACTCCAGCAATTGACAGCACATTGGAAATGAATGAGTTCCATTACCCAGGTTATCCAAAGTGTTTTGAAGATAGAAACTCGAACAAGACATTTGAAAATAATTATCAGCTGCCCTTTCCGGAACTGATTCTTTGGAGGGTGTGTGTCAGTGTAGTGTAGAAGTCAGGTTTGCTTATGGGTCTGGCACATGATAGTGCATGGGAATGGAATGTTAGGGGGTTTGTTACCTTTTCCCTTCATGCTCCTTTAAGCTTCTCATTGAACACAAGCAGGATGAGCAATATTTGTTTGTTGATCTTTATAGAACATAATACTTTAATCCATAAATGTAAAAGGCACGGCTTGAAAGGTACAGCTCAGGAGCTGGACTCAATCATCCTCATGGGTCTCTTCCATCCCAGGATACTTTGTGATTCTATGAAATCTCTCCTGTCAGCCATGGATTGTTTTTGCTTGCAGATTTAATGTTTAGGAGCAGCTGAGTTCAAAGGAACAGCTAGGTTGACTGACCTAAGTAGCTAATACCAAATATTACCACCTGAATATTAGAGCCTGTATTTGTTTAGGTTTTCTTTCAGCTTGATTTTTATCAGCCCTCATGAATATCCTGTTTTTAAATCCCGCCTCTCAAATCATGTTCCAATTTCTTTCCACTTAGAACCCCACTGTCGTTACTCTGCAGAGCTCTTTCCTGCCATTCACAGTATTCATAAGACCTTCAAAGGTTCTTAACTTGCTCTAGTTAAGGTCTTCGGTCTGTCCCTACACCTTCTTGGAAGATTTCCACAATTTCAGATCAATAATTGCTCTATTCCACTATATATGTTATATACAGAACTGTATGCATACCTGTATTTGTCCTTACTCTGCTGTCTTCATCTTTTGGCTGTTTCCAAGGTGTTGATTCCTGTATTGCCTGTTTTATACATTGACCTGTGAACAGCTTGTCTTGAATTTTTATTTTTGCCTCTTTTTCTTTTTTTTTTTTTTTTTTTTTTTTTTCNGCCTCTTTTTTTTTTTTTTTTTTTTTTTTTTTCCCCTGAAAAAATCTACCAGGAAGCTGATCTGTAATTTGTCTGTAAGTCTATCTCACTTTTCAGGTCTTCAGATCAAAAGTTGATTTCCGTATGCTTCCTGCAAGTCTAATTTCTTATGCTGACCTACTTATTTACTGACTTCTCTTTTTCACTCTCCAGTTTGACAGTGCACTTTCTTATATCAATGAAAAGGCCAGTCAGGTTCTGGTTAGCTCTTGTTTTTAAGGCTGAGCATCTCAGATAGATAAGCTGCAACATTTAAGCTAAACAAAGAATGCTGCCTGGTAATGGACTGCTGAAAAAAAAATCTTGCAGTTAACAGTTGGACTTGAAAGTGACGGAGGATGAGGAAAAAGGATTTCAGAATGTGACAGTCTAAGTGAAAATGACAATAGAGTAAGGATAATTTTAATGAGTTAATGATGAATCAGGAATTTAGGGTATTCAACAGAGCAATACAGTGGCGTTTAAAGAGAAAAAAAGTGTTAAAGAACTGTACAAATGAATTGGTCAGAAAATGACCACAGCTGAAACAAAGCTAGGTTGTACGTCTGTCTTGTAAAGCAGAAGTAATGGCAACAATTTACGGTAGAAAGAATTTATGGTAGAAATTACACAGTCGCTGTGTGGTGTCATAATGTGAGAGGCAGTTATTGATGTATAAATCGTAAGTGCGTGCACATATATTAATATGTAAAGATGTAAACAATGATACTAGTTCAGCAATTAAAGTAGAACCAGCAAAGAGGATCTCATTTTTAATAAGTATCCTCCCAGATCTTGCCAGTGTGAACTTCTGAGACGTGGATCCACCACCCTGTTAATCTATTTTTTCAAAAATAGATTTTTATCATGTACATTGTTTGCAACATAAAGAGAAGTTTAGTACAGAAACATTTAGTATCACAGTACTTCAGTACTGCGTTTTTTAGTCATTGCCTTGGAGAGAATTCTCCCTATTTATATCCTCCTTTCCTACCTATTTCCCATTTTGGATTCCCCTCAATGACTCTACAAAGTGAAAAGGTCTAGGTGGAAACCCTGTCCGCATAGTTTTGGAGGCATCTGCTGTATGTACACAGTCACTGGATCCTTCAGTGTTTCTGATACTTTCTATACGCAGGATTCAACATAAATCTGTATCTTCTGCTTGGTTCTTTCCCTCCTCTTTAGATTTTTTGTTTTAATTAATACAAGTACAAACATACTTTGAAGGTGGATTTTGTTTTGACTTTAAAAATAACATTTGCCTGTAACACATTCTCACTAGGATTTGAAGAATGGTTAGATTCTGTCTGTCCTGAAGTGTGCAATAGCTATTTCGAAGTAAGCTGTCAAAGAAAATGACTTCTTTTTTGAACCCTGTGACAACATATGAATTAAAAATTGTCCATCAGATCAGCATAACTTCTTTCTACAAGATTGGTGCTACTCTACCCAAAAAAGTACTGACTCCAGGCCAATACAAAGCACTGAAATAGTGGTTGACAAATGAAACATGATTGTTTTGGTCCATCCTCTACAACCATGGCAGTCTGTGATTACAGTTAAGATTTAAGATTCCAGGCTGCTAAAGAGGCAGCCAACTAGCTTCCTCAGCACTCAGCGGTGCTTAAAACATTTTGGGTTTTGATTCTTCCTATGTAGACTTTGTATTGGGTTTTCACGCTTTCTGTTTTCTTCTGAGACAAAAGACTTTTTGCAGAGTCTTGCAGCAGTGATTTAGATGTGGTGCGGCTCAGGTCTGCAGCTGAAGTGGATTGTTTGATCCCAGGTGTTATTCAGCCTTACCAGCATGGGCTAATGCTTAAGCCCACCTAAATTTCGGATTTATAGTAGTTCCATTAGCACTTTCATGTCCAGTGAGCTCCTTTATAAATATACAATTGATGTTTGAGTCTTAGAGTAGTTTTCTCACTCATTAAACAGAACTCAATGTTTGATGCTCAGAAAGTATTCTTTGCAAATATACACAGAACAATTTGCATAAGATGTCATTTCAGACTGTAACTGGCGATTGAGCACTGTTTCAAAGAATGAACTGCCTTTTTACCTAGCAGCTGTCGAAGAGACTACAAAACCTTTTGCAGTAGTTTAGAATTTTGTGGATGAGGGAGGAAAAGGTTTCTTGGTAGAGTCCTGTGACGCTCCATCCTCTGTGAAGCATGAATTAGCAGGATATGACTTACATTTTATAATTCATAAAATAACAGTTCTGAATCTGCTTGAGCATAATTCCTGTGGTTACACTGAAAGTACTCTATTGTCTCTGGCTTTCCTGAGCTAAGTGAAAGCATCAGAAAGGATAATTTTGACACTGATCGTGACATCGTTATGTGATCTGTTCCTCTGCAAACATTAACAAGAAGCACTGTAATTGCTGAAATGGGCACCTGTGGAGATCGGTATATCTAGAAGAGTGAAATACTTTCCATTCTTCTTTAACGCTTTATATTTAAAGATTAGGTGGCAGCCTTTGCTTAAGGCTCCCTCAAGGAAAGAAATATGTGCTGACATTAGTTTGATAGAAGAAATCAAGTAATTTTTAATTTTCTCATTTTAATTCTAAAATCTGGATATCCCTCAGCGATACACATCATTGTAGTATGGAAATTTAAGTGATAGTTTCTGTTTAGAAAATACTTGAGAAAATAATTTTTAAAATGTTAAAACCTTTGGGGATTTAATATTTTAAAATCCTTTTCAAAGTGATTTTTGTTTCAGATATGCTTCTTTGTATTTTTTACATTGTATTTTAAATGAATCTAAAGTTTTATTTGTGAAATATTTAAAGATAGAGAAGTAATCTGAAATCTCACAATTTCCAACTGAAGTAAATTTTGTTTTAGAGATGTTTTAGTCAGCTATATTCTGAAAAACACCACTTTTAGTTAACATCCTTGCAAACTGTAATTCCCACTTATACAGAGATCTCTTCTCCCACTAGTTGTATATAGCTTTTAGAGTACCTCATTGTGTAAAAGCTAAGGAGGATTTTAAACGTGCACAGTGAAGAAGATGACAAAAACTTGCAATGTGAAAAACAAAATACAGTGATACAAAACAATTGAGTTCATTTTGAATCACGCTGTTAGCACAACCATATGCACTGTTTTAAGTGTTAAAAATTTGTATTTCTGTTTCATAAAATGCACATTGTAACAAGAATTTAAACTAATCACTTCTTTTTCCTTTTCTCCTTAAAGAGCATATGGGTTAGTACCTATGTGTTTACAATATGCTTTGCTGCTAACGTGGGACTGCTGTATGGTGTTGTCTGCACCATAGTGATCATGATTTTCCGCTTTCCCAGGTGAGAAAAACACTTTACTGAAATGTTTTGGTAGCACATCATCATGTCTTATTTCTGACATATTGCTTCACAGTCAGGATCGACATCCAGCATACTAAACTTAACATTGAAACTAGAGGTTTTTAGTTGCAGAAAATTACAAGATAAAACAGGACAAAAGAAAAAGTCACACCTTGCATTTGCTATAGGCTAAGGATCTCTACAGTATTTCATACTATAGCATTATTTTGTGATTTCTCTTAGTGTTACACATCTGTATGATTCGTTAGGTGAAGGTAGCATAAGATCAACAGAATGATCAATAATTATTTTTTTTCTATTAGACTTTTATTTGCTCCTTAGGGAGAAAGTATATCTGGCAAGCCTTAATAACTAAGCACCTTTATAAACTCCTAGATAACTGTGTTGCACAGGAGATGATAGTTGACATTTGCGCTGCTAACATATATTAATGAAACATAACTGTACAACTATTCTAATGTCTAACGAAAAATATAAATTATACGTATGAATTAGAAAAGGCAGGACAAAAATAATGAGAGCTAACATAAATTCATATATTCTTTTGCATCTATTACACTTGCTACTTTGGATTATGAGTACAGGAAAATACGAGCTGAGGATCTTGATCTTCTAAGCTACAAAATTAACCCATAGCTCACGAGTCTTGGAAATGACTTGCTGCTTGCAGGCAGTTGTTTGCATGAACATCGAATCCCACTAAATTAAGCACAATATAGACAGCTGAATTTAATGCTTGCTGAAGTTAATAGTGTTAGCCATTTGTGCATAACTCTGTTCTCATAGAATAAGTCACAGAACCAGCAGGAAAATAGCTCAAAATTGCAAGTTAATTACAAATTGTGGGAGGTGGTTTTTGCTTGAATCAGTCAGTACCTTTTTGGTAACCTTTTGCTATTCAGCAAACTAAAATTTTGATAGTCTGCTAGCAAAGTAAAAGGCAAGTTTTCGTGTTGTTTACACCCTGTGCGTGGATGTTTGAGGTTCTCCAGCACCGGAAGGGGAGGGACATCTGACACAGAAGAGCACGGTCCTCTGTTACCTGATCTACCAGAGACCTCGGTCTGATCCTGCAGTATTTAAAGTAACTAAGACTTCCTAGTGATTTCTGTGGTCTTCACTCAGGTTGCACGTAGTTCTCCCTGCAGTCTAACTGAGCAACCTAACAGCCTTAAAATCTGTGCTGCACCAATGAGATTAGCAAGAGAACGTGTAGAAAGTCATCCAGTTGTGGGCAAAAGCATCAGCAAAAGGAAAGCAAGAAAAATACTGTAGATGATTTATTTTGGAGTTTCTGTTCAGATGCCAGAGTATTGGACACGATACGTGTAGTGTATCCGGAACGTATTAAAACCAGCAGCAGCGACAGCTTGATTTATGCAAACAGGAGAGAGCAGCTGATTTTTGCAGGCCTCATTTAGCCAATCCCAGTACCTGCAGATACTCGTTGCACATTGAAGCATCTATTAAATGTTTTTATTCTGGAATTATTTGCCCATCTTTAGGCACAGAGCTCAGAGGATAGTTTCAGTCGTGTTCTACAGTTAAACGCGTTCCTGCAAATCATATATTGAGGAAGGTCCTACATTTGAGCTGCCTTTTCAAAGCAACTTTCTCTTTTCACTAACTGTATAGAGAGTGTAGGGCTACTGGCTTTTCCAGTTAAATTCCCCACTTTGATGGCTTACAGTTCAATGTTATGCTTCATCATACAGAGATAGGTCAATTTTAATGACAAATAAAACATTCTTGGTTTTCATGACCCATATAGTGTTTTTCCTTTCCTTACAATATGATTTTACAGGTAAAAAAATCTTAAATGAAAAAAATAATAATTATTAAAACTGTATTTTTTAAGTTGTAGATGATATATTAGATACCTTGAGAATAGCTCTCTGGCCAGCTAAAAACAGTAATGAAGCTTAAAATTAAGGTTTTATTTACCAGAAATTTCCATTATCCATATTTTCAAAGCGATGTGAGTTTAAAATATGCTTTTTACTCTTTAACTGGATCATTATCGCACCAAAAAAAGGCACTATAAGCATGAAAATACATATGGATTGCATTGTTGCAACTTTAAACTTCTACGCTGTAGTTTTCAGATGTGTCTCTTCCTGTTTCTGTTCGAGACTGTTAATGATTTGTCTTACAGATTTTCTCTGTGTATTGATTACAGAGCAAAGACACTGAATTTGAAAAATGTGAAAGAAGTGGAATATAAATACAAACCAGAAGATAACTCTGTAAGTTAAATTTGTGTGTGCGTGCGTGTGTTCTGCTAATTCAGATATGTACAGTTTCTCTAGTTGATTACTAAATAGTGAACAGTGAGTCAAGGGAACATTTTTATGATATGACCACCTGAAATCTAAAGCTAGTTTTACATAGTAAGTGCAAAACTAGTCTGGGCATCAGAAATCAGAATATTTTCCTGATTCTCCTGCTGATCTGCAAAGTGAAGTTAGGCAAGTCCACTCAGATCTGTCTATGTTAGTTTATTTGTTACTTTTAAATTAGCAATTGCTCTTTGTAAAAGTTTCCTCATTTCTAAGTGTTGGGAAATCTCTTGGCAGCAAGAGCAAGGGCCATCTGAGCAGACAATAACTGTCTCTATATTTCTATCAGATTTCCTCGTTTCCTGAAACTCTTATGTTCTTATGATGCACAATCTCTTTTCTGACTCCCTTCCTGCCACTGGCCCCTTGTGGTCGAACTGTCCCAGAGGACACTGTGTGGCTGGGAAAGGAGGGACAGCAGCATGAAACTGTCGCACAACTTCACATATCTCATCACCCTGTACTCAGAGAAGGGTGCCCTCACGTGAAAAAAAGAATGGAAGAATCTCTCACAAGGACTGTGCTTTTGAAATTTGGCTTCTTACAAACTTAAACCTACCAGTCAGAGATTTAAAATTCTTTCAGTTATTTTCATTGCAATTATCACCAAAGTTGTTTGTGGTCAGGCCTATGGTAAGAAGAGAAGGGTAATGACCCAGAGAGGTGAACTCCCTCTTCTGAGATGAAATGGTAGGTCAGCAGCCAAGAGGGAAGTAGAATCATGTGTCCTTTCAGAACAGAGTTCCATCACTAGGACATGACATCCTGCCTTCTCCACTTTGGCCATTTCTACTAAGTCCTCTTTCCTTTCCTAAGGCTTGTGAAGGGTCTTTCGCATCAGTAAACAACAAGCTCAGGAGTTATTACTTCACCATTAAGAAGCTCTCCTCTAAAGAATTTATTTTTTCTAGCAAATGTTTTCCATCAGAACTATCTTGGGTTTAAAATCTGAACTTGGCTCAGGGGCGTTCACTGTTTTGGCAAGCTCAACAGTGCTGGAATGTGAAAGGTACATGAGAATGAGGAGGACTCTGATATGTGAATTAAAAACACTGTTGTTGAGGCTGGCCCAGCTGTCAATTATTATATCGCTTCTCATTCTTAAGAAATACATTGAGGTAACTCTGTCAGGGATGGGAAACTGAAATTTCATTTGCCTGTGTTTTTTTTTTCTTTTCATATCGGTTCATAAAATTCTTTGTACAAATCCCTATGTATCTTTTCTTTTTTTTAAAGCTAACTGCTCAACTGCTTTTTTTCCTTAATCATTAAGATTAATACCAGTAACCAAGTAATAACAAAATAGTGTCTGCAGACAGTGGGGGAAATAACATTTTGCTAAGAAAGCAAATTGCTCAAGAGCTTATTACACAAAAGAAAGGAGGAAAATATTTTTAGGATTTAGAAAAATGCCTGTGATTGAATTTAGAACCACTGGTTTGCAATAGACATTTAAGGTAATTTTTTATATATGAAAGTTAGACTGATCCAAGTTCCTCTGGTAAATAACAGCTCAGACAGAAATAACAGGGCTTTTAAACACGAAAATATGCAAGCTTAATGATCTACCTTGCCATTAAGGTCTGTGGATTTATGAGAGTTGTTTCATCAGTAGGAGAAAAGACACTTTAATGTGGAAAAAATCAAGAGGATATTTAGGAGCTTACGTGAAATATGTGGTATCACAGGCACTCGCTGAACTGCACTGCTCCTCAGGCGTAGACAGTGCTGGGCACGAGTCAACAGGGCAATTGCTGGTATCCTGCTAAGTGACCGTGGAAACAGGCCACTGGAGAAAATTTTCTTTCTTTTTTAGCAAGGACATGACAAAGAGGAAGTCTGATTTCTTGGAATAGTTCTATTAAGAAAGGAGCTAGAACCAAACTAGAGCCAGAAATAACTGAGCCTAATTTGGCATTTTTGTCCTTGCTCATCCTGGACAAAAGATTGTATCTAAGTCTGCCATCTGCTTGATTTGGCCTTGCAATTCGAGCCTTTCAAGTTTTCCACCTTGTGTTTTCGGAAGCTTATCAGTTTCTTGGTCATCACAGGCTTTGATCTTTGCACATCAGTCTTCCTTTTTCTTAGTTTTCCTCTTCCCCTTTGCCAGTTCAGGTGTGGCACCAAAGTGCCCACTTGTCTCCAACCAAGTTGCGTGTAGCATCATTTTTATGGGAATCTGTGGGATGTTGAAGTGTTTCTCCATTCAAGCATATATCACCCTCTGTTTTGTCCTTATTTTAGAGCTTTCATTCATATCGTCTTAATCATTTTAACTGCCTGTTAAGCTTTGCCACTTAACTGCCTGAGGTGTGTTGGTGATGTGTTATTTACACATTCAGAGGTAAATTGCACAAAATCCCTATGCATAGTCTGGGGTTTATTGCCTCAGTTTCGGATGTTTAAAATGTTTCCTCAGCCTGTATGATGGTCACTGTGGTGATGTCTGAGAACTGATCTCGTTCCCACAAATCTCAGTAGCAGTCTACAGTCAGGAGGTAGTTTGTGTGCTTTGTGGTGAAGATTTCCATTCCCATTTTGCTGGAAGGTCTGTTGGGAAAACTGCGTATCTTCAAGGCAATCCCATACTTTTTAAAACCACTTAAAAAGCGGTCTTTGTCAACTCTGCTTACTTATTTTTGAGTGTGACCTTGTTACACGTCTCTGACTTCCATTAGGAAGAAGAAAAGCTTTTTGGATATATATTCTCTTGCAAATTCTCGGTGTTTACTTCCTAACGACTCACAGACTTTTCCTCCAGTCTGAAATAGAACCAGCAGAAAATCAGAGCTGCTGTGCTCCACATTTAATTTGGTCTGTCTCAGACCTAATTTTCATAAGGAAAACAGAGACATGGTTCACAACTTGTGGAAAATGGAGAGCTCGGCAGAACTACTTATTTCCTACCTTCAAAACCTGTATTTCATCTGAGCTTGTGATTGCTGATATCCAATATATTTCAATATAAAAATTTTCTTGCTGACTTTTGAAAGTGTTTTATAAGCCCGCCTTTAGAATATGAGAAATAGTGCTTGTTTTCTGGGAAACGTTCCCCACCGGTACCTGGCGGTTTCTGACTTTTATCTGATGTCCTTCAGAAATCGTTCTGCTCTGTAACGTTTGTGTTTTTAGCTACACAGTTTCACTGAAGGTACCTGGTGAACTAATTGAAGCATTCAAGCGCAGAGACAGGCTTGAAAGTGACTGGTGGTTCTCTTGTAGATTTCTTCTGGTGGTGGTTGCAGATAGGTGCTCTCAAAGTCTTGTACGCATTATCCAAGCTTGCTCTGGATCCAGTAAGAATTTCCATGGAGAAATATCCCTGTTGTGCTAAAGTCATCTTCAGATGACTGAGATGAACATTTTTAGTGTTCTCCAAACTGCCTGCAGTGTTTGCCCCAAAACCTTGTGTACTTTTTCCAATACATGTGTTTGTTTAATGAAAGATAATCCCTGTCTGCAAACCTTGTCTTGTCTGTTTGGGGATCATACCAACTGAAACTGTGCTACTATTATTTGGCAGAAAATAATTCTTAGTGTTATACATCGTAATGTATATGATTTTTCTTTCATCCTAACTTGAATTAATGATAATTTTCCTTATAGGTTACTTTTATTTCCTTTTTTGCTTTAGTTGTGTGTGAAGACTGATCAAAACAGTTAGCTATTAAATCATTCTCACAATGCTAAGCACCTTCTAGATTGATTTACAGGAATTTTCAGGATTTTTAAATAAATTAGTTTGTTTTTTAGTCTCCAAACCTGAGACAATCTTTCGAGTATTATATTTATTTCGTTCCACAGGAATCATTAAACCAGGTAAAGATAGTTTCGGTCAACAATCCGTTAGTTTTTCTGAATGCCAGGAAATTTCATGCTGACCTGAAAAAGATAATCCAAAAGGATAGCACAGGCAGCCAGCCATGTGAAGATGAAAACAAGGTAAGATGTACTATATGCTTCAGTAATCACAGTGACAGTGTTGAAGATCATGATTCCTTTTCTTGCATTTCTTAGGCAATGCAATCAGATACTGAGACCGATATGCAAAGGCAATATTGCAAATGATTAATTTAGAATAGAATAAAGTTAATCCTTACCTTAATCAGATTCAATATGGATTATGTTCTTATTATGACTTAAAAAGCATATCTCTGCTTTTTCTGTGTGTGATCCTGTAAGAGATATTAAAGTACTGATCCAAAACTCTTGACAGTTTCTGGCAGAACTTATATAACCTCAGCTAATACAAGGTTGTGATTTTAAAAAGAAAATGAGTAGCTACAAATCTGCTTGAATAAAATCTGATTTTTATTTTTTTTCTTTTTGCTGGACATGGGTCCATGAGAGATAAACACTTCATTTCTAACTATAAAAGATTCCAAGAGATTAAGGAGAAGGTACAAACTAGCTACAATTTTTCTCAAAGATAGTGTTTCTTTCTCATTTTCTGCGCTGGAAAAAGAAATAGTATACAAATTATATATAACTTGGTTTTAGATAAAATCTCCATAAGTATAGTATTTTTTTTGGTTTATCTGCACATAACTACTGCAGTTTCCTACAACACTCTCTACAAGGGGAAAAAAAAAAATGTTACTATTTTTCTGTATGTCAGTGAAGACATCCCAATACCGTACAATGCTTGGTGGAGGCAATTTCATCCCGTTTGGCAAATTGGGCTGAGAAAATCACAGCCATTTCTGAGATAGATTGTTAAGACAGTGCTCAGCAAGGTGTATTTACCACCTCTGCTATCTCTTGCCAAAGAGCTGTGCTACCCATGCCTGCTTCGATGGATGACTTCTCGTCATTCAGAAATTCAGCTCAGAAATTGTGCTGCTTTTTTTGCTTTGGTTCTGCTAGGCAAACTGATTTGGAGTAGTATGATAACAAACCCTCAAACAGAAACAAATTGCTCAGGATTTGAATGGAATTAATTTATGAATTAATTTAATAAGTGTAATAAGCTAATAAGTTAATTTAATAAGTTAATTTATAAGTTACTTAGGAGGGAGATTTTATCCTTTGTCTTTCTGTAAGGTATTTGGCAGTACAGCTACCTGAAATACTGTGCATAATTTTGAATTTATTTTTTGAATGGAATAAAGGTCTTTCTGCAGCATATAATGAGAGTGAACAAAAATTGCACTTTGGGTGTTGTTTCTGTGATATGTTTCTGGGTTTAACTCGTATTTCTACCGAGAGCTTAACATTCATATTGAACTCATTATTAAAAAAATATCTAGATAAAGGTAAAATACTTTAATAAATTTACATGTCAAAAATGTTCTCACTAAAATATTTATGTAGCAGATGAGATTGCAGCAAGTAGAAAATGAATCAAACGTTAATCTTATTAAATCACTGACTAGAATTTATCTTTTCAAGAACGTTTTTCCTATTGTTTGACAACTTCTTAACCAACTCTTGCTTCCCCAAAAGCATTATTTTCATAATATGCTTTCTGCTGGATGCAAACATCTCAGAGGTTGAGTCATCTAAAGAGAAAAGTGAACTCTCAGTTTGGTATCGCTTTAGAAGACTACTGAGACATAGTCAGCAAATATTATACATCCAATAGGCTGTTGCATAGAACATGATTGTGGAGAGAAGGAGTTAACTTTGATAGTCAGAAACAGAATTCTTATATTTTGCTTTGATTTTCTCTGGTTACTGTGCATTGGACTGGCCTTCCTGGGTATGTTAATAGTTTGTTGCTTTTATTGCAGTGTGAGCAGAACACATTGCTTTGTTCATTTTCCAATGGAAGTTGTCATGGTGAGTTTATTATCTATAAATGAGATTAAAATGAGATTAAAATGAAGATGGATGTAACTGTGCAAAATGGTTCCACACTTTTCTATTTAATTCTAGGTGAACTTGAGTTGTCTGGAAATTAATATTTTCAGTTAGACCAACCATAAAGTGAAGCTTGAGTGCTAAACAGCGTTAAACTCTGTTAACCTTGGCTTAACGGGTCTTGTTTTAATTCTATTCTTGGCTGATTTTTTTAAGATTTCAAAAGTGGGGAACTCATGAAAACACCTTTTCTGCAGGAGTTCCTGCTTATTTCACAGGAACCACTGCGTGCATGTTGAAACAGGTATGCATGGAGGAGAACCACTTCCCGCATTTCTGCCTGCACTGATCTTCAAACGTCTAAGAGGATGTTTTGCTAAGATCTGGTCTTGTTTTTTTGTGTACATGCACAGTAGGAATTGAATTTTAGTGTGCAAAAGCAAAAAATAGGATAAGATTAGAGCCATGTTAAGTCTTTGTGATAGTTAAAGCCACTTAGGAGAAAATCTCAGAGAATGTCAACTGATGAGTGGAACATTTCCCTTATGAGGAGAGGCTGAGGGAACTGGGTCTCTTTAGCTTGGAGAAGAGGAGACTGAGGGGTGACCTCATTAGTGTTTATAAATATGGAAAGGGCGAGTGTCAGGAGGACGGAACCAGGCTCTTTTCGATGATGTCCAGTGACAGGACAAGGGGCAATGGGTGCAAAGTTGAGCATAGGAGGTTCCGTGTAAACTCAAGGAAGCACTTTTTCACAGTGAGAGTGACAGAGCCTGGAACAGGCTTCCCAGGGAGGTTGTGGAGTCTCCTTCTCTGGAGACATTCAAAACCTGCCTGGATGTGTTCTATGTGACCTACTGTGGGTGATCCTGCTCTGGCAGGGGGATTGGGCTCGATAATCTTTTGAGGTCCTTTCCAGCCCCTAACGGTCTGTGATTCTGTGAACTATCAGTGACATGTTGGCCATCGATGTGCAGTAAAAAAAAAACCAAGGGTTTGCTTTCAATTAAGGATTAAGCTGGATAATTCCACTCTTCCCACATTTTGTAACACTTAAATCAAACCAGAGCACATCCATTCCTACGGGAGAGCTGCAGCAACGTTTTGCAGAAGATAGTTTATATAGGTGACTTAATTGTGGATGGAATTAAAACGCTGTGTTTATTTAAAACACTTACAAGCATTAAGGCCACAGTAGAGAATCTCATTTGGAAGCTGTTGTCAGAATGTTTGCATCTCTTCACCAGATTCATGACATTTTTTATGAAACTACAGGGTTTAGTAGACTTGGGGGTGACAGTACATTGCTGTAACACACAGCCACGTCCTGATAGTAGCTGCTGCAGACTAGGTAGCGTTATACTGTGAAATACTGAAAGAGTGCACAGCACCCTACGTGTGAGAAGGTCTTGTCAGTACATGTCTCAGTCCTCTTTTAGATTAACTGGTTTCTCATGTTAAGGAAGTGACAGACAACACAAAAACTCTTTTCTAATTGCTCAAGTCCCGCCTTGAGGACTTCAATGCTGTGTTGTTCCTTGTACCAACCAGTCTATGATGACCATCCACGGGGGCTTTAAAATAAAAAGCAGAGAGAAAGAAAGAAAAATCCCTATAAAATGAGATTTTCAGGAAGGAGAGGAGCAGGAAGACATAATCCTTGATCAGTCATCCTGGCAAGCACGGCAGTTGACATCTTTGTCAAAACCTTTCCTTTCTCCCTCTGGGAAATGCCGATCTCCTATTGGTCTGTATCAGTACCAGATTAAACAGCTACTGTTGCCCTTGCCACTGGTTCAGAGAGGTAGCAGGTCTCTACCTACTCCCACCTCGACTCTCCCCCCATCCCATTTAGAAGCCAGGCAGCTTCTTTGGCAATACAGTATGCCAGCTGGCTGGGAAGGTAGCAGGGCTAAGTAAGTAGAAGGAAGACAAAGTTCTTTTGTTTTGGAGGCAGAGGAGGTGTGTAGATATGTCAGCAGCCTAGCAGATCTCATAAAGCCTTTCTGGGTTTCCATCAGAATAATGTCAGGCAGGAGGTTTCCTTTAAAATTCTGTATTTTTGTTGGCTATGTAGGTATTAGTGTGGGTTGGACAGTACAGAGACAGTAAAGGTGCAAGTCCAAAAGGCTCCAGCTCTCAGACTGCTGTCAGAAAGGAGTTAGAATTTCCCCATTGTGTAGATTTATAATGATGCTAAGTCTTCTCATGAGTTTAAAATCTTTATCTCTGCTCTGTCAAAGCCACTTAGCTTAGCCCATCTTTAAATTCAGATTTCCTTTTGTTCATCCTTTTTTTTTTTTTTTTGGTTTAGTTTTGTGCATTATGATAACTAGGATTTGTTGACAGAGCAACAGAAATAAGATGTGCGTTATTTTCTACTTCTCCCTTTGTGAAAGCCAGCAATCATTTATCTATGTGCTAGGTCAGGATGTGTTTAGTACTGAGTGTGCGTAGTTTAAATACAAGATGGCCTGAGGTTGAAACATAAGACCTTTACAAATATTACCAACATTTTTTTTTCTTTTCTTCCAGCATCGATATGTGATAGTATACAAAATATTAACCAAACAAAAAACACATTGCAGTAAAACCTTAGGAAAATGAAACACTGTATTTTAGATATTTTTATTCCTTATGGGGGAATATTAGTTAAGCCACAGGCAGGTATTTACGTACTGCAGAAACTGTCATATGAGAGCTTAAAAGAGAGATACATTCTTATGTAAACTCTTCCAAACAAGCAAAGCTATTATCCTGACTTATTTAGAAATTCAAATCTGAAGCAGCAGTTCTTTAATTCTTGAGAGACTATTCCTGTCTAAAACATCTCACTAATAACATGTTCTGCCTGCTACGACTTCATCCAGTTGCTCAGAAGGTCCTTCATTTGTGTTTCTAAAATGTGCCATTTGCTTGACAGACGCCTCAGTACATAACAGTAATATTTTTGTTGTGATACTTTGGGCTTCCTTTGTTGAACTATCATTCTTACATGCATTTCTTGACTATGCTCCCTTTTACTTACAATTTTTAATTTATCAAACGTGTAGGTGAGTTGTTGCAGTCATGCCATAGTGAGCGACGTGTTTTGATCTTAGACTGCAGTGGACTGAATTTGTTTGACTACACCGGAGTCTCTGTGCTGCTTCAGGTACACATGGCATCAGAAAAATTCTGTATCTAGAAATATAACTGCACACATGAGTTACTGGAGCCAGCTACAAGTCACCTCACCGATATCCGTGGATAAACATGTCATTTGTGGAAAAGATGACCACAGATATGGTACTAAACTGCACTGCGTTTATGTTTAAAATGATATAAAAAAATACTTCTGGAGATTTTGGGTGACGTTCGTAGCAAATGCAAGTTTCTGTATGTGACGGAGATGAGTTTCTGAACTTTTCTTAAGAATTTTAAAGCTCATTTAGGTTATATTTGAACCTGTCATGTCAGTTACAATGGAGTATAGTGTAGATTTACTCCTTTAAAATTTCAGCTTTTAGTTCTGTGAGTTTCTCTCTATGTCCTGCTTTGTGCTATGCCGAAGGTCTCAGTGATCTCCATGTTTTCTCCTTTGGGTTACATATGTAGCAGGCTAGATTCCTCAGGAATTGCAGGAGCTCCAAGAAACTCCCAGAAGACTAAAACCAGTTGTTTTAGTCTGGTTGTTGGGGTGAATGGAGTTAAACCCAGTTGGTGGTCAGGCACAAGCAGTGCTCCGTATTGGGGCCAGTTCTGTTTAGTATCTTTGTTAGTGATTTGGATGAGGGGATCAAGAGCACCATAGTAAGTTTGTGGACAACACGAAAAGGGTTGTCACTCATTGGAACAGGCTGCCCAGGGAAATGACGGAGTCACTGTCCCTGGAGGTATTTAAAAGACGTGTAGATGTGATCTTAGGGACATGGTTTGGCATGTTTGGTTAATGGTTGGACTTGATGATCTTAAAGGTCTCTTCCAACCAAAATGATTCTGTGATGTCACATAATGAGAAGTTCTGTACAGTGGATGAAATATGTTCAAAAGCCATTTCTTACGTTTCCATTGGGTCTGGCATTTAATAGTTGCGTAGTAGGTGCAGGTTTAAGTGGGCAAGAAAGGTTTGGTTGACATAATTTTTCTGAGTAACATAGAAAACTAGTTTTGAACTTGGGTCTCAGCCCAGGCCTTTTCTTATCCTAACCGTCTTCTCAATTTACTGCAGTGATGAAGCAGTGAAATATTTACTGCAGTGATGAAGCAGTGAAATATGTGCTGCCTAAAAACTGTTAAGTTAAAACTATATATGTAGGTGAAAAAGTAAGGTTAGTGGGAGTTACTCTTCATTCCATCTCCCCTCAAAATGTAGGGCATTCGATAAAGCATTAATTACAAAAAATAATTGTGAAACCGATTTCCAAAAGATCTTAGGGACCTCAGAACTACAAATTATGTCAAAGAAGCGTTTGACAGATTTGTGAGAGCTAAGTCCGATGTGGTCTGTGAAGTGCTCAGTTTGAAAGTGCAGCCTCTGAGTGAATGACTGGCCCAAACCAGTTATTCAGAGGAGAAGCACACTCAATGTGTCCCCCTTGCTACTCTTCCTCCCAAAAAATCATCACTGCTGCTAAAGTTGGAGGGATTTTTAGACTGAGTCAGGCTTTTGGTTTATTTTTAAACATAGGGTGTTCTGTTGTGATTCTCACTGAAACTTTCCTCTCAGCATTCTTCCACTTTACATGGATTATTTAAATATTTTTTGAAGCAGTGCTTTGGATGTTCCTCATCTGCCAGAAAATGCCTGACCCAGGTTCTAAAGTTATTTTCACTTTTTTTTTTTTTTCTACTTTCTAACTTACTGAGTAATTAGTCTTTGTGAAGTTGAGCATTTTCAAAGAAAGACTAGAGAATGACTTACTGCAGAATGTGGCGTGACGATTATGGTGCTATTCTAATGGACTTGTGGAAGTCTCCGTTTCCTAGGTCTGTCTTTGCAGACTGGTAGGTAAGCATATAGAAAGGACATGGGAAAACTTGCTGAAAAAAGGAGAACTGGAAAAAAAACCCACAACTAAAAATACAGTAAAAAAATGCAAAATTGTTAATCAAATTCAGGTTTAATTCTCAGCAGAGTTGTAGAGTGGTTTGAGGGGGGGAAGGCAGTAAGTGTGGGCTTGTGCTGTTTGCAGGACGGAAGGGCTCGCTCTGGTGGCTGCTGGCAGTATAGCTTCAGCAGCAGCCCTGCTCTCTGCCTGCTTTCAATACACTCTTTTTGCGTGTTTTATTCTCTGTTGGTATTTTAAACAGTTTTTTGATTTTTTTTTTAATGTCATGTTTTCACACATACAGATTTATACGGACTGTAAAACCAGACACATCGATGTGTTGCTCGCACACTGCAAAGGCAAGTATCAGCTTACAGCAAAATTTGTAACGTGACTGCTGGTATATGCTCACTGCTTTATCAGTGCTCCTGTGTTTGTTTCATTGCAGCTTCCTTGATAAAAGCAATGCAGTACGGTGGAAATCTTGAATCTGAAAATCCTGTCTTCTTTGAATCTATTTCTTCGGCAATTGATGCTGTTCAAATTTACAGAGTGAGGCTTGCAGCAGGGGTAGGTGATACCTGGAGGGTTTTCTGGGTGCTCATAGCAGTTTCTTGAAGTCTGGGGAAATTTTATTTACCCAGTGAACCTTTTCTGTAGAAACTTTTTACTTGTCTATTCTCTACAACTGGTCCGTAGCCTTTGGGCTGCAGTTAACCAATGATTTTTCTGCCAGTGCTCTCTTCCCATCCCCATCTCTCCTTTAACAGCAACTTCCCAGCCTTCTATGCTAGATCCAGAGGCGCTGTGTTGTGGTGCATTAATCGGGGTGTATTCTTCTCTGGAAAGAGTAATGTCATATAAAAATACTTAACAGAGGCTCTTGGTCAAGCAAAATAACTCACGCCCAGTTCTGCACTGGGTGAAGCGACACTCTCTGTTCCTCAGCCTGGGTTGCTTAGAGCTGCTTCACACAGCATTGCATTGTTCTGACCAAAATTTTTCTGGATCCTTAGCAAGTTTGTTTGGAGCCAATAAGCTCGTCTCTGCCCTGCACTGCAGCATGCTGTGTTGGCTCAGTGGTGGAAACTGGGGGGAGGAACTGCATGAGATTGGAGAGAGAGCCGGAGGGAGAAGGAAGGCTTGGCTCTGAAATTGAGGCTTGAGGCTTGAACACGCATTTATCCGAACGTGTATTTTACTTGTTCAATAATTCTTGCATTCCCTGTTAAAAGGCTGTAAAGCTGGGCTTTCCTTGTAAACCCTGTGAGCATTTTTCACTGTAATCCCAGCGTAACTGAACGTGCATTATAAGTAGTGTGTTTTCCCATGGTTTTATTTATGATTCCAAACATGGCTAGAGCTTGGCTCAGAGCCTTCTCCAAGAGGCATTAAATTCATCATGGTCTCTGGTTTTGGTTGTGGGGTTTGTTTCTTTCATTTTATATTTTACTAATTAAATTAGAGTTGCCTGTGGACAAAACCACTTTCCATTGATTTATTCAGGTAAGGTGATTTGGCACACTTGCTCAAGTGGATTGACCAGAGAAACGTGTTATCTTCAGAGCTTTTCAACACTTTTCATTTTGTTGCCCTGCAAAAAAATGGTAAATGCAGAGCAAAAACAATGGATATGGCTATTTTATTTTTTGTATGGGTCTGATTAGATTAATTAGGATTATTGTTGTGTTATAAAATGTCTGCGTTTTTTATAGATATTAATTAACCTTCCTAACATTCTTGTAAGACAGCTATGTACTAAAATTCTCATTTTATGAAACTGGGACGTGAACAGATCAGGACAGATGTTGGAAGTGAAAGAGTTGGGAGAGTTAGAGCTCAGAAGTCCACATTTCTAGGAACCGATCCCAGGTTTCTACCAGATCTACTAGGCAAATCAAAACTCTGAATAGTGGCTTAGCAGATTAGTCTGAAAGGCTCGCACACAGCCTCAAATTTGCTGCTGATGCTTCTTCAGAGTATTCAAAGTATGTAATTTGGGGCTTTTTTATGTGTTCCTTGTGTTTAACACCTGAAGATAAGATGAACAGGAATAAAAAGGCAGGATGACCGCAACAGCAGCACTGCACTGTAACTAACACAGTCTAGGTACTCTTCCTATGCCTTTTTAAGATGCTGAGGTCAGTAGGAATTTTGAGTGTTTACATGAAGGAAAAATAGCAGGATAGAATGGGATAGCATAGGATGGGATAGGATAGAAAAGGAGACAGGAATTGGAGGTTTATGGAAAGTTATTTGTTCTGATTTACATTTCAATTTCCCCCCAGAGAGGAAATAGTCTTTCATGGGCAGAAAAGTAGAAGCAGAGGGCTTTGTGGTTCCTTTTCATCTCTGCTGCTGTTCAGAAATGCAAAGCTGCTCTTATCTACATCCTCCAAGGAAAATGTCATGTAATTCTCATTTTTATCTTGATGAGTTGATAAGAAACTTGCTTTATGGAGTTCATCCTTGTCATAAGAAACTTCGATTTATTAGTCTTTATAATGGTGTCATTTTCGAGCTAGCACCGCTTCATTTGCTGATTTTACATTACGTTTCAGGATAACACGATAATACATTTTTTTCTGTTTCTCCCAATTTAGAATTACAGCAAGTTCAGTGAACAGAGTGAAGTGTGATGTCAACCCCTGGAATATGGCTGGTTTCATCTGCTCGCGTTCAGAATGAACTGCACCATGGTTTCTCTATAGCTTTTTTTTGCCAAGGGATCTCATAGATGATCTTTTGTACGCCGTACGTGTTTACTACAGTCAGTAATGACAGATCTGCTGTTCAGAACAAAATATCTTTCATCTGCCATCACTTTTAGAGCATTCATGAAATTGTTCTGTAGTGGTTTTATATAATATTTTTTATATACATTTAGAGACAAATTATTAGAAAGCAGACATGAGGTACTGGCTGTGTTTACCAATGAGGTATATTCTTCTATGTATCTTCTACTGTAAGATTAGTTGTAATACACATCTGTAGTTTTGTGCATGGAATAATGAGACATTATGAATTCTTTAAACCAGTGTGTTGTAACTGATACAGTACAGGCAAGAAGCCACAAACCACCGTATACTTTAATGGCTTTACTTACCCTTTCTTCTGTGCAAGACAGTCATTTGCAGTAGCTGCATCATGTCAGAGCTAACGTATTCTTCCATTTCTTGTACTTGGTTTTATATGCTTTTTAATGCCTGACAAGGTCAGTGGGAACTCTGCATATTCAAAGAAGGCAGATGCGTGTTGACTAAGTGCACTGGATTGTCTCCCTCTCTAGTAGTTGTCGTGAGTTGGTATTATGGTTTGCTACATTTTCAAAGCCACGGGTATTCTTCAGCTGAGATCGAAGAGGAAAACCTGGTAATATTTTTCCAGAACTCATTCTTGTTTCAGGCGTAGAGTAGTCTGCATTTCCAGTTTGAGCTGTGATTTGTTTGGTGCTGAAATCTTCAGCTGTAGCAGCTAAGAAATGACAGCAGAGGGACACATACGGTGTGTGCCACGTCGGCCACAGTGCTGATGTGCAAGCACACTAATGGGGTGGAGGAATTCACAGGCTGAGTATTTGGCTTGGAATTATGGATTGCCAGCAATTACATTAGATTATGCTATCAGTATAATGTTATGTGGCAACATACACGACTTTTTTCCTTTTGGCTTTGTTGCCATACGTGAACACTAGCAGTAAAAAGTGAGTTGAGCAAAAAAGTGATCAAAAAAAATGAGAAAGGATGAGGAAGCAGGATTTTTCCTTACTGACTTAGAAAAAATATATGGAAACTAAAAGGTAAATGAATATGGCACAGTCATAGTGGCCATCTTAACACTACAGAGAGAAGTACAAGGGTACTCTGTGCAGATGGAGCATATAAGCAAAATTTAGTATAAGCATCCTGTTTGCAGCAGCAATTACGTATGTGTGCTTGCCTGGACAGTGCTTGCTCTGTCTGCCCAAAGCAGACGCCTGCAGTAGATGAGGTGGCTCACGGAGCAATTTTCACATCTCTGCATAGTTGCATTAAGGCGTCAATAGGATTTTCTTCTGGTCTTGGTGATTGCACATGAGGTGATTACACATGACTAGAAGACAATGGGAGAGAGCCATGGGGTTTTTTACTCTTTCTGCTACAGGTGACTTTGTCCCACAGATGACCGGAAGTGTTCTATATGTGTTCTTCTGAGACTGTTTTCATAAATTACTGTGCAAAAGATTAGTTAGTAACTGTGAGAAGCTTGTTATACACAGGAGAAATAAGATTTGTACATTGTCCCAAGAGCATTCATTTCAGATGCTATGGTTGATTGCAAATGACTCACTACATCCTTGGACTCAGTAACAGGCTATAACATTTCATTAGTAATTTCCTCAAACAGTTTTAGTAATTTATTAATGCTTTAGAAACTATTTACAATGTACTTTAATGGTAGAAATATCAATTTTATGTCACAGCTGAATGGAGTCTCAATTGCAAACTGAGTAAGTGGATAAATAGTGTCTTTTCTACTAAGTTCAGTGTTTATTCTTTTATGGCTAAATGTGTTTTCTTGAAAATTTACAGATAAGTTGATTAATGAAATTGTTAAAAGTAGGATCTTTAGCAAAGATTACATCTACCAAGAGACATTTAGTTTTGTTTGAATGATCGTCTAAATGGCACCACACAGATACTTTAAAAGTACTTTGTAATCTTAGCCCTTGGGGAAACCCTCTGTGTCAAATTAACAATTTTGTAGTCCTAATCAAAATGCCTTCCAGTTTCTACTGCTTTCAATAGGAATAACTTTTTCCACAGCTGAATGGCTGTTTTGGGATGGACATTTATCTCCCATTAGCTCAAAGACCTTCTTGTGACAAAGTGTCAATTTGAAAAGTGTTTGATCAGCGTAAGATTTCAAATTCAGAATGTCTTACTGATGTGGTTACTGCTTGATTTTCTCTTAGGGCAGAATCAGGGATGAAATTAAATTTCCTAACCTTCCAATACTGGACTTTGGGATACTTGCAATATTCTTGTAAAGTATTTTACCTTATATAATTAGCCTAAATTTCTTTCTATTTCTGGGAATATAAATTGTTCATTAGATTCTGGTTTTGGCAGGTGGCACCACTTAGGGTGGTGTTTTCTCAGCAGAACAAGAGTGTTCAAGGGACTCATGAAGATAGCTGCCCTTTCAATTGCTTCTGAATCACCTGTCAGACCAGATCTTCTTTATAGAACCATGGTTAATGGGTGAGGGAGGATCATTTCTCTTTTACTATTGACCTAAGAGGTCAAATTATTTCACTACTGGTGCAATTCCCATTTCTCCACCACCAACCCACCAATCTATTGACATTTACTAAAACCAGTGACTGTACACTGCCTGTCTTCAAGTGACCAGGATGACATGCCATCAGATCTCATGCACCGATGACCAACTGCCAAGAGATCGCCAGTCACTCTGCCAGTGGGCTGGGAGCTGCTTAGTGTCTTGCCCGAGTTACAACCTGCACACCTCTGGTGACGGTGTGTTTGCTTCGTTTGCAGAGTCAGCCGATAACTTCTCAATTTTTTGGTGAAGATTTAAGGAAACACCCCTAAGCCTTCGAGATTAAGTTTGAGAGTTTACTCTCAATTTCAACACTTTCCTCAATGTTTCTTTGTATAGACTGTCCACTGGCTTCCCTCTGGCTCTCAGGAAGAATTGTAGATATATATGAGCTTAACCCAAAATATCCCCATTAACTTCACTAGAATAGAATAGAATATAAAGATACAGAATAGATTAGATGTATTCTTCTGATTCAGAAGGGCAAAGTGAGCCAAACTTATGCTGTAACAAAGTCTGTGTCTCCTTACAGCAGAGCAAGCCCTGGTCTGCCATCCACAGAGGTGAATTACAGCTGGGTAGATAAAGAGGTTTAGTTATTGTGCCGTCCTGAAGCAGACATTCATCTTTGTACCTTCCAGCCTTATTTACCTGAACACCCCCGGGGAGTTTTCAGAGTAACACAAAGTTTTATTAACTGTGCTGGCATACGTTAGCTGGTGCAGAGTTAGCAGTGAGGGCAGAGTCCTGCAAAGTGCAGAGCTCTCTCTAGTCTTATTGATTTCCAGACGTGTGAGGGACCTCAGCCTCCAGCAGAGCCTCAGGGAAGTCTTGCATTTAACTAACAGATTTCAACTAATGAAACCAATAAGTTTACTACTCTGAGTAGTAAGCAATGCTGAAAATGTAACTGATCATTTTGATTCCTAGATGAATATTTAGATGCTCACATTTTACATTCCTAAATTCAAAACGTATGAATCGTCCTAGAGTATGAAAATCAATCCTTCAATTTGGCACATTTTGGTGTATTCTGCAGTTTGTAGGAAAACATTAATACAAGAGATATCCTGGTATTTTCAGAGATGTCGTATTAGCTTGATGTGTTTAGGAATTTTTAGCTCTTTTTAAGAATTGATTGTAAATGTTAGATAGTACATTATGTGAATGATTTTTTTTTTTTTTTTCCCCACAAAATTTAAGATGTGCTAAGCAGAGTACATTAAACTGGGGATGTGATCACATGCTTCTTAGAGAATTTGTTTCACACTTTCCAAAACAAAGCGAGCAGTGAGGAAAAAAAAAATAGAGTGCAAACTGATGTTAACCAATTAATATAGTGACAATTATAAATTAGGCATAAAATATGTAATAAGGGAAAGACTGTTAACATTATAGTTATGCAAATTAAATGTTTCTAATTCTCATCATATGTCTTTCATTTTAAAGGTTATTTGCCCTGATTCTATGATTCAAGTATCACAAGGTCTGGCTTTAGCTGCTTTGACATAATTTATTTGACAGCGCTGTGTGTCGTAAATACATAATGTAATAAGGAAAGGTATCTTCATTGTTGAACAAAAGCATTAATGTTGTCAATATTGTGCATGAATACCATTTGACATTTACTAGTTACAAAAAGAAAATACACAGTATGCCTTGAAAATACGGCATTCCTATTTTTGGAAGATACTTTCTCTTGTCTACAGAAGGTAGTGTCTCATAAATAAATGAAGGAGTGCAGTTCCAGAGTGCATGCTAAGTGATGCTTTCATCATTAAGATGGATTTTTAGTAAAGATCACATAATCTGTGTGTTTCCATATGTTTTACAAAGCATTTTAATATTTTTTCATTTCAATTCTGTGTATTAGCGTATGCAACAATACATTTGTATAAAATAAATTGGAATATGAGACAATTTACATGTAGAAGGAGGAATATGCCCTCATTATTTCAATACTATTGTTTTTACATTCTGTACTTACCAATCTGTAATGAGATATGTTGCCTTCTCCAATCTTAAAATGTATTAACTCTTAATAATGAAAGAGGAGAAATTGCATTACATTCAGAAGTTTGACTTCCTCACAGTTCTTAGGGGAGTATGGCTTCTAATGGACATCTTTACATCTGTAAGAGATACAGAAATCTCGGGCCAATTTTTCCAATGTTGCCTCTATGCATGCATAGTCATTTGAATATATCTTTTTTAATTGTCATTTGCATCTGTAGATGGTGCACCTCATATCCAATTTGTGCACAGTGATGGTATTGCTTATAGACAGTCTGTGGCTTACCCTAGTAGAGAAGAAATTATGGGTAAACCCTCTCACCCCAAAAAAACCTGTGGTGGCATTAATAGGAAATAGATTGATGTAGCTTTTAAAATTTGCTCTTGAAGGCAGCAGCTTAATTTTTAGAGCACAGCAATTTTTGAAAGCATTTGCCTCTACCAAAATGAATGCAACCTCTACATTTTTGATTTTACAGTGGTTAGCAAAAGTATAAACAATTTGCAGTGCCATAAACTCCTAGATGCTCTACAACTAAATATTGTTAATGATAAGGCTATTCTCTAGAGCTGTGCTTCTCAGTGACACTCACACAATAGCAGGGAAACTGCTTTGGAATGAGATGGCTGAGACACATTTTTCTTTTCACTCCCAGAGTGGGGATGTAGAAGTCCAAGATCATCCCTTGCCCGGAACTTAAAAGGTAACTTGAGGAGCAACTGCTTCCCTGAAGGGAAACCTCTGTCTCCACAGTGTTTCTGGAGAGCATGACATGTCAAAATAGAGAAGTGACTCTGCTTATTTTTTTTTGTAATGTGTTTTCCAATGAAGAAGTCTTTTCTGCTAGGTGCATTCAGGTGGTAAAGAATCAAGAAGAACCGAGGGAGTGGCTCATAGTGCTGCACATGTTGTCATACAAGTCCATGTTGTTTCTCTGACTGACCCGGTGATGGTAAGTACTTTTTATCTCCATTCTGCTTTGATTGTGATGCTGTCGCAATTTAAAAATGCAGCCAAGTCTTAGGAATTCTTAAAAACTCCACAATGCTGAATTAATCTACACCCTGTACATTCACTTAAAACCCACGAAGTACATATCACTAAATGAATACGTTGTCTTATATTCCATTTGAGAGACAAAATTATTTGATTCCTTAATTGTTACTTAATAGCTGAAAGTTCTTGATAGAGGTACTTTTTGCGTATTTTTTGTTTTGTTGAGCAAATCACAGACTTTATATAGTAATCAAAATCATCAGCAAGTATGAAACTTAGGCTGTCATTTGTAGACCCAGGTAGTATAATTAAAAATGCTTGCTGCTCAGTCAGGTCAGGAAATGAGGTCTCTGTTAGTCCATGGGCAAAGTGGTGGAGTGTTACAGAGTGCTACACAAAATTTCTTGGATGACTTCAGATTTGTACCACTTGGAGCTTATGGAGTGATTGAACCCATAAACTGATAGAAAAAGTGTGATTTTTAGAAACAGGACACGTCCGCCTTAGGATCCAACTCATCTGCAGTATCAGTGGTCATTATTTTGCTGAAACATCCATAGCTGATTTTCCATTTTGCTTCTATGACCTGCTATGTTTACATCTCTATTAGTAAAGTACTTCTAAAATGCATTTTAAAATAACATCACGACATTTCCTGTCCAAGACAGATTGTAGCCACAGTACTGGAATTGCTGATATTCCAATGCAGTAGCTTATATCCCAGTATGAACTAATAATTTCTAACACTTTCAGCATCTTGCTTCAAGTTCCTTTTTCTCTTTGCTCTCTCTGTGACTGTTTTTAAATCCCTGGAACTTCATTCCTTTCTTTTTTAGCTTGGTTGCTATAGCCAAATTCTTAATTCAGAGTACCTCCATAAAGGAAGATAGGTTTTGAAAGAATGAGAGCAATCCTAACTGATAAGAAAAAGAGGACACTTTTTTTTGTCTTGGAATGCTTCCAGATTTGAAACAGGTTTTGGGATATTACATTTACAGTCTGCAATTTGTGATCATTTTCATTTTGTTTTCAGTAGTAAAATTGGGTTTAAATCTGACAATCATAGCTCAGGTTCAGTGGTGGCCTGACTCCGCTGTTGCCGTTTCACACATCTTCAGTACGCCTCTTTTTTTGAGTTCCCAGTCCCATGAAATAGAGATGGTGACCTGTAGAGAACCTGTGATGCTCTGCAGACCAGGGGTTTTCTTGCTTCGCTCCTTCCTATCTCTCCTGCCAGGAGATAATCTGCTCTACAGGCTGCAGAGCACAAGCACTGGTGGCTGCAGTACTGACCAAACTACAGTGCAGGCGCGGAGCTGGAGACCAGGGCTAAGGTGTCAGTGGCCTGTGAGACTGTGGTGTATGGAACCGCGAAGAGAAGGGCACTGGGGTGAGGGAAGGGGGTGAGGGAAAAGAGTATATGGGGGAAGAAATCTCAAGGAAATGAGACTGTGTGATGTTGTGCGTGGATGAAAAAGCTGAAGAGCGCAGGGTGAAGGTGGGATGTGAGGCTGCATGGAGGTGCTGGGTGAATGAGAAGCAGACCATGAAATTTGAACCAATTGCTATTGGCAGGCCCTTGATCGGCACAGGAGGTCATTTTCTTCAGAGTGCTGTTTGTCTGACACAAGAATAGTTTCCCCACACTGCCAGTGATCCTGCTAATGCGGTTTTAAACAGCATTTCAATTTCAATAACAGAAGAGGGTTCGTTTTTTTTCTAGAGTAAGACTTTTTCAGACAAAATGTGGCATATATAGGTGTTTCATCCATGTAAGAGTGAAGTACATGTACAGACAAGCTCATCTGTGCCTCTTTTCAACTTCACAGACTACACCTTTACAGAGAGACAGGTAGTCTGTAAGGAGGAACACATACACTCTAAACATTGCCACCTCCATGTTATGGACAGTCACTGGAAACAGTGTCTCTCCTTTTTTTTGCAGACTGCCCAGTTCAGGATTAAATTCTTCTTGATATGGCTTTGGTGGAAGGTATCCCCACCCACCAGTGGTAAGAGTATTCTCCTGAAGGTAAAAGGGCAGATTTGAATCTTATCAGCCCAAGAAGAAGGTTATTTCTGGATTTCTAATCTTACATGGTAAAAACTGAGCTATTGTATTGAAGGAGCTGCCCTAACTTATGTCTGAAATTAGGGTCACCACTATATTTTGTTAGCTTTCTGCTGTCAAAATAGTGGAAGCACTGAAAGATTGATAGGGAGCATCTGCAAAGAGTTAAGGGAAATGCCTTGGTGCTTGGCCTGGTCAATGGTGGTGGACACCTCTGGTGCTACCAGAGCCATGAGTCTTGGCATCAGGTAATAAAAGCAAATAAAGTGTTCTAGTACCGCGGTACCCCTGAAGTCAGAAGCAACTACCAAAACTTTTACCAGATGTAAGTGCTGCCTCTGCCCATGCCGTTGTCAAAAATGATCTTTCCACAGAAATACCATTTCGTTTAGGAAACACCAGCAAAAGAAAAAAGTAATGTTGAATTCTGTGGCATGTAAAGTGCGTCTGCATCACTGGTTTCTTTCCCATGGAAAACAGCAGATAAGTTTTGGTGACAGTCAAGCTTAGACTTTTTTATTTCCCTCCAGTTTCCTGGCATTTGTAAATTTAAGGTAAGTCCTTAATGTTATATTAACATAGATTTTTATGTGTCAATTAACAGATAAATTCATTGTGAAAACTCATTTAGGAAAGGGCTGACACCAGACAAAGCCTTGAGGCAGCTGTGGAGTGCTGGGATACAACATCTGCTCCATCAAATTGCACTCAGATGGTCTCATTCCTTAGCTGTTCACCACTGCTCCACGGCGTCTTAAGTAGCTACTTACCTCCCCAGGACATACGAGTTCGGACACAGACCCACCAAGGCCAAATGTCTCCATTAATTCTCCCAGGCATAACAAGCTAAAGAAAGTTGTCAAGATACGCAACCCTTTGACACTGTGAAAGAAAAAAAATCTGAACAAGCTACAAGGCATGTTGATTTTTCACGTGAGATTTGCTTTCCTTGATTTATGTACTTGCTATTGAATTTGACATCTATGTGAAATACTGAATCAACCTTTGGAGCCTACCTATTTTCTGTGTTTTGAACCTCATTTGGTAACTTAGCTAACGTAAAAATACCTTCCGTTACTAGCGGTTGTGCTTCTCATGACATAACAAACTGACTCAGAAAGTAGCATATGCTGTTATCACCCATAATAGATCAGCCACATCTCAAAGATTTGGAAGCCAAAATTACCATTTGGCATGTCTGTAAATTCAAATATACCGTCTGTCCCAAGCTGAAAATTAACAGAATTTTATCTATTTCGTATATTTATCAAAGCTTTGCTTTCACTAGTGCCATAAAAGATTTTTCATTTAGTATTTGTATTATAGTAAATCTCCATGGGTGTTTAATGTTGTTGAAGAGCTCATCAGGCTGCAATTTATAAAACAAATCCCCTTCTGCCTCTCTGCAGATTGCTTCCTCCGTATCAAGAAAGTCAGAAACAGAGCTAAGAGAAGGACCCTGAAGGGCTGTTCATCTGTCTCCCTGTCCCAAGGCAGGACTCACTAAACCATTCCCAACAGGTATTTGTTAACAAAATAAAAGACAATAATAAAATATTCTCCATATACACATATGCAAATGTCTCCGTATATCTGCAGTGTACGTCAAAAATTCCTCCATATGGGCTGGCATTATTTACCTGTAGTTTTAAAGGGCCGATAATTCAGAAAAAAACAATTTCTGAGGAGGAATCTTATCTGCGCACTTTCAGAACAGAAAAGTCCCTGGGAGCAGCTGGATTTCCATGTATACACGTGGCAGGATCAGACTTTCCATGGGCAGTTCCTTTCCATACCTGTAGTTGTTGTGCGTTTTCAGCCAGCGCAGAAGTTCCTTTTGAAGGGTGTGTGATGGGGTTTTATCCCAACTGAATTCACAGACTTTTTTTGCAGGTTGCCACTCAAGTGTTTTTGATGAAGGCTTCTTTTTGACAGCTACGGTTTCTAAAAGGGACAAATTATGCGTCCAGTCCCGCAAGCCTGCCTGCAATGAATGCCTTTAGAAATCACTGGAGCTTTCACATGGCAGATGGCTCCCTAGGATTGAGCTCTACATAATTTTGTGATATTTTAGCTGGGGATATTTTAGTGGCTTTTTCCCTATGCATGACAGCATGATTTGCTGGCTCCTAGAAAATGTCATCAGACCCTTTCTCATTCCACAGTCAAACCTTTGGAATTTTTTCTTTTGAACGAGAAAAAGTGTTTTCTTTCCTTGTTGTACAGGACACACTTATCTGATGAAAAATATTTCCCAAAAAAACCCCAGTGATAGCAGAAGGGTAGAAGGGCAAAATAGCCATGTTATGTTTCAAAATACACCTACTGGTGAAAGGAAAGGGGAAAGGTTTTTCTAAAAGGCTTTAAAAAATGTTCTACTATTGAAAATATTTCTGTGCCTTCAAATCCTTGTGGGGGAGTCTTTCATAATTTAATTTGTGTTGTCACCTGAGTTCTCCTACAATAAAATAAATGCACAAATGTGATAAATTCACCAGGTTGAGCTTTTTAGCATTCCAGTTAGTGAGTGAAGTAAAGGCTGTCTGGCTTCCTGGGCAGCCTATAGAATGGCACAGGAGTCCTGTTCAGACAGTTTACATTTTCCAGCATGCCGTTGCCATTGAATGTATATGTAGCTATGACTTCCTGGCTCTAGGTAGTGAGATTGATTCTGCCATCATTCTTTCTGAAGTTAGATGTAATTCTAAGCATCTATGCCTATATCATAGACCAAAATAAGTGGTCCAAATACATCTTGTTCCTCCCTAGACTTAGTAGTCTATCATTTACAGCACACAAAAATACACAACCTCCTTTGTAGACTTTTCATTCTAATCTTTGTGAATACTTATTCCCTTCCAATGTGTCTACTTGTTTTCATTAGGCATTTATTTTTCTTTTGACCCTTTGCTATGATGAGTATTCAACAAAACTGCAAATAATGTGGCTTCTTTATACAACAACGTAATTGATGATGTCAGGTGGTCTCTGGAGACAAGAACTGTGAGTTAACCTTCCTTGCTACTCTTGACTGAACAGTTGCCTGGCTTTGCAGGTTGTAAGACACTGTAAATTACAGACAAATAGTGGCTATCCTTAAAAGTATGCTGATACAACAGTGGTATTAACTGCAGGATGTTTTGATTCCTTGTTCACATTCATTGTTCTAATAATAAACGCTTCTGGATTTGAGTCTGGGCTATGGAAGAGATTTTTTTGTTCAAAATTATTCTTAATCATTCGACCAACGATACCGTGGGCCAGACACTAGATCAGAAAGGTCTGGAGGCTTGGAGGAGTATTTGAGGTCTTGATACAAATTTCGTGTGCTACTCTGGCTGAGCCTGGAAATAGGAATGGGAAAAAGCCCTTCCCATAAGTACAATGCTATGGGATCAGTCTTTCCTTTGCAGGATGACATCGTATCAAACAGACAAGAGAAAGTTATAAGAAAAGAGAATAGATAACAAAGAATTTGCTTTGGCAGTTGAGAGTCATGAAAGTTTTTGCATCTGGTAACCAGCACAGCCATGGCCACAGAGTACTCACTACTGCACCAGTGACAACGGGTCAGTACATGAACAGTTAATAACCCCGTGTTTAGAAAATCAGGGAAATGAGATCTTGAGGAAGCACTCTAAGGCATAACATGCAAAGCTTTTTCTGCTAATGGAAGAGGCATTGCAAACTTGGCTGCCGTTTGCTTTAATGAAAGACTTTCGTGGTTGTCTAGCTCCTCCATGGAGTTCAAAACTGTGTAGCGGAGTTCAAAATTGTGTAGCTGAATTCCAAATTGTCTAATAGTTTGTACTGAAGGGCTGGGCTTCTTTGTCTGACAGAGAAATCAATGGATTATGAGATCCCATTTTCCAAACTGTGTCCAGCCTGCATGAGTAACCTCTTGCTTACATTCATAAATTTGTAGACCTATCTTAGCTCATGAGGATGAAAGGGGAGTTAGTTTTGTTATAGGATGAATACATCAGAATTAGCATCCTTTGCACAAACTTACTGAACTAGACCAGTGAGATCCTCTATACATTTTGCTTCAGAATGCCCACCGTTTCCTAAGTATGCAAGCACTCCTCTCCATATCTTTGAGGAGCCTGCTTTTTGGCATCTTAACATATTGTTATCTAAGTAGTAACTTTCACATACACATCTTAAGCAACGCTCCAGAAAAGAGGCAGTCTTGCTGTAGTCTTCTTCTGTATTCCAAAACCTAAGTTACGTATGGGACTATAACATCACAACCGATATATCCATTAAAGTTCCTGTCTGCCAGGGGTCCTTAAAAAGTTTAGTTCGTGTACCTTACATCAGAATTCAGAGAAAATAGGAAACATTTATGATCAGAGGTACCATTTCTTGGAATTGTCATAATTTTTACAGTGTTTTGTTTGGTTGAGTCACATCTGGAATAAAGGCTTTTTTTCTTCAATCTGGGTTTTGAGAGAGGCTAGTCCCTGAAGTGGCAGAAAAGGCAGAGCATCACCGAGAAACCAAGGATCAGCTCATTGATCATCAAAAAATACCACTGAAGAAGTGCCGGATTTGTGGACTGACCCCTGAAGAAGACTTGATGTGCCTGAGATAGTCTCTGCCCTGATTGAAGGTGAAGTCTGACACTACCCAGCATCATCATAAAACAGACACGGTTAAAGAGAGGATAAGTATGTCAGAGCAAATTAGTTCTTATATTTGATTATGAAAAAAGGTAATCTTTATTTTAATTTGCTCAGAGTGGATTGGGGAGGGGAAATAATCTGTTCTGATAAAAAAAAACAACAAAACAAACCAGCCTTTGTATCGCCAGTTATATTGATTTGGTGCCTAAAACGTGAAAGTGAAGTGCTTTTTGTCTGCCAGTAACAGAAAATATATTTAGATTTTCCATTTGAATTTTTGTATCATTTATTAAAAGGATGAATATTCTTGAAATCTTCTAGTAAAACTTCCATGGCAATTGCGAAATCATTCTTCACAGGGGAAAACTGTGCCTGATGTAAATGAGAATTAAATCCTTCCATGCTGGTGGAGAATAACAATGATGTAAATGAAATTAGAAACTACTGGGGAAAAGCAAGTTTAGGATATGGGAGGTAAGAGCCTCAGTGGCTGTTTGGCTGAAAATCCTTAACATTCTTCCAAAGGCTTAGTCTGAGTTGCATCCAGTGTTTTAGCTGCTTACAAGATCCAGATTTTAATTCAGAAGATGGAGGTATCTTGACCAAAACTTCTGTGATGTCACGTTTCCAAGTTGTTTCCCATTCCAGTAGATGTGATTGCAGGCAGATTATTAAAGGGGGACACTTTTGATGCTGTTCTATGAAGATTAACTGAGTTAAGATTTTTTTTTTTTCCATCTTCCAACTAGTTAATTAATCTATGTATTTTATGGAAGGTGATACTAAAAAAGAGTTTTGGTTAGTATTTTGCATGTAATTCTTACTAACATTTGAACAACAGACCTGCACAGATGCTCTCCTTCATTAAGCTTGAAATATGTGCAGCTCTACTTGGACACTACTTCCAAGAATGAAATGAAAAGTAAAAATTATCTTAGTCAAAAACCAGAAGCAATGACATTTGATTGCTCTGATCATTTACTCTAGACGCTTATAACAATAATATTGATTATATAATTTATGCATTATTATACAATTCTAATTAATATTATTGATTCCAGTAGTTTGTTAGTATTAAGTAGACTCCTGCTGAAAATTGTTTGTATTTGTGTTTGAAAATGTTTACAGAAAACTGAAGTAAAACTGAATAACAAACTGTATAGGAATTTCACTAACTAACCAGACTCATGACTTGCTATCTGAGAGTAGCCCTGACTGAAACCAATTTTATAGAACAGCTTCCTGATAAAAGTGGTTTGATTATTCTCAAATACATAATCTATTGATTTTGAGAAAATGTGCCGTAAAAAAGTAAAACCAATATTTGTTGCTTCTTTAGTTGATTCGATTTTCTATCCTATTCAAATGAGCAAGGAGTAATTTAATATAACATAAAATCAAAATCAAATACCCGAAATGACAACTAGAAACTCAGAATTTTTACAGTCTTAAGTTGAGGGATTTTTATGCTGTGAGAATGATGTTATTGAGGTTAGAATAAAATAAGACTAGATAAATTAATGAAATATATTGCCTCAATGAGCACGTACTAAAATTTTCTGAAATTTTTATTGTGTGAGAAGTTTTGGAATTTCAGCTCACCATTTCAGTCAATTCGGAGCAGAGAAAAAGGAAATATTACTCAAAATTGAATGGCACTGCGCAATAAATGGAATTCAAAACAATTTTTAGAAGAGGATTGACAATCCTGCTCTGTCAGGTTGCACTTATATGCGTAAGGACTGACATTACATATTATGGTAACAAATCTGCGCATGTTATATGAAAACAAGGATTTTGACATGACAATTTAAATATTCAGGGGTTCATCATCTGTCTTGCCTTACCTTGTAGTATATATTTATCACTTTTATAAGGACACGTAATTTATACCTACTGATCACTTGACCCAAGCCACTAAAGCAAACGGATTGCAATCTTTTCAAGTCAGTTTATACAAAGACTCCTTTCATTGCCAATGTGCTGCTCCAGCACAATATCCTAACAAAGGCTCCACATAAAAGACTTTGTAGTCTATTTTTAGGATGCTTTGTATAATTTTGATATACTTCAATATACTTTGCATACCTTTTCTGTGTTGATATTATTTGAGTTTTAACCATAACGGTCTTTGTATAAAACGACAGAGGAATCAAACAGGGAATTAAAGAAAAAAAATAGAAGAACCCCTTCTATGCTTTCATTTGTGGTCAGTTACCACTGTACTCGCTCTCATTTCTTTTGAGATTTGTAGCCAAGAGCAGATCTACAGCCATCTGTTTTTAATCTGCTATTCAGGATGATAGTCTGTGGATCAATGAACTCTAGCCATAGACTATAGAGAAACCGAAAATCTTTTTGGGATAATTTCCAGAGGATAATAATATTCACGAGAGACTTCTTTTTCCTTCCTTATCTCTAACTACAATTTTTCATACAAGAGTGGTATCTTAGCTGCCTGTTTCAACAATTGCTTCTGTCATGATGCATTATTGCCAGCAAGGTAAACAATTGAAGTCATAAATCTTTGAGCTTTTAACTATGCTACCACTGACCAAAAGAGATTTTGTGAAACTGAAGTGAGCTCAAGAGAGTCGAGTGACTAAATGCAAGAGGATAAAATAGGGCAGACAAGCTTTTCTTCTGAAATATTGTTTGGATTTTCTTGCAAGAGGAGCAGAGCATGAAATAAAGTTTCTTGGCAAGTCTGAAATTAAACAGGGTGCACTTGCTTCAGTTAATGCCCAATAGACACTAACCCAACTGATGTGGATGAGTAATTCTACTGACTGTATGTTATACCCGGGAAAAACATTTCAGCAGGAAATAAAAGCTACTGCTTGCTGTCCTGGTGCTGAGAATAAAACACCCAAATGCATAGGCTAAGAAATGCTAATCTCCCTGGCTGTCGTTCAGTCTGCCCGATGAGCACTCCCCTACCCACACACTTCTGTGCATGACCTGCAGCCATCCTGCCATAGCCCAAAAATAAGTGGCTTGGTAAACCCCTGAGATGGGTCTGCGGTTCTGCTGTTTCTTCACCCCGCTTCCCATCCTGAAAAAATGGGTAGAGTATTTTGAATGGAGAGAGATAGAAGTTCTCCAATCCCAAACTGAATTCAGTACAATCCTACTGGACAACCCAGTACTCTTCCCACAGTTGGCTGAAATCCCTTGACTCTGAAGGATGCTCATTACTAGGAGTTCATTGCCATTCCTTGCAGAAGGACATGGAGGCATGACAAGCCAGCCTGCTGACCTGCTCCAAATAAAAATAAATAAGCAGCAGTCCATAACCATTAACTCTCCCGACACACTTTGTTATTTCTTTCAGAATTCTGTCTGAGATGAAACCAGCATAAACTCTGATCTGAAATGCAGGCCTCCTATCCGTATTGCATCACTGCACTTAAAAATCCTTGTTAATGTGATTACCCGTATTTTCAAACTGTTGTTATATATACACCATGTAAGCTGCAGCATCTTCACGTCTCTTGAGAAAAACCAAAGCTGAGCATTCTTTCAGAATCTTGCAACAGTATTTAAGTGTGTTGAGATTCGGCATTTTAAATACGAACAGCTGAATTCTCCCCTTAGATACATAAATGCAATTCCCACTGAAATCAATTAAAGCTGTCTTGAAATCTCACAGAGTACCCTAAGCTTTGTATCCATTTGTATCTTGGAAGTAATTGGAGATACATCATGTGAATTGTCTAATGGAATGATGAATCGCCCCCATTTCATTCTCTGGAAGGAGAGTTTGCATACTTGATCCGCGGCTTTTCACTTGCTGTAAATTTTCAGAACCACGACTTATCTGTACAAGTCTATTTATATAAATTATTTCAATTTCATGGTGCTAATCCTCTTTTTTTTTTTTTTTTTTTTTGTGAGCTTTAGGCAAATTTTCTACCAAGAAAGGACAAACTATGGGGGAAAAAATTTGTATCTTAAGTTTTAACAGAGGCTACTCATATAAAATGCTTCTACTCTATAGTATTATGGAGAACACTTTAGAAAAAAACAGATTTTATAAGAAAGCAGAAAGGCTATGGTATTAATCCGGGAAGTATTTGCCAGGGAAATTACTAGAGTGACAGCAATTCAAATTGTTGGAGAGTAGTGTTTGCCCCATCCAAGTCAACAGCATTTTTGCCACTGATTTTAGTGATGGGTAGGATTTCATTCTGCTCAAGGAGTGAGACTTCTCTCATACCAGTAGAATCTTTAGAGCAGCTGAGAAAAAAAAAAAAAAAGGAAATTTCTTCCAAAATACTATTTCAAGAGTACCTAGAAACACTGATGAGCATGTTACTCATTGTAAAATGATTTTTTACTTCTAAATTGTCTCTATTTTCTCTTAAAAAAAGTAAGGATTCTAAGTTTATCTAATATATTCCAAATTAATTAGCAAATATTTTGTCAAGCAGTTTCTGAGATACTACTTTCATTGCTTTAATAGGAGTGTTTTCTTGGTTCAAAAAATTTTAATTTAGATGGAAGTAAAGTTAGGCTGGGGTGGACATAAAGACATATCTGGCTGGGAGATATATGTACAATTCATAATCTATTGTATTATTATTGGGAATGGGTGTGTGAGGTGGTGTATAACCAGGAGGTAGAGCCTAGAACCAGGGACAGGGGAAAGAGGCTTTTCTGTCTTCCTCTCCTTTCTACCAGAGACCTGGTTAACTTCATCTTTGCATAAGAAATTGCCTTCCTGACCACCCTTTTGCTAGAACAGCCATAAACTTTTAATTAAGAGATAATCTGAATGAAATGGAGTATTTGTGTAGAGTAATAGTCTCCTGCTGTCGGGCAGGCAAGGCGTTTACTGAAATGAGATTTATCTTCAAAGCAGAAGATATCGATCATGGGCTATTACAATAACAGTATTATTTCTTTTACCAAGTGATTGATGGTGACACGATGATTTTGATTGATGGATGTCAGTACACAGGAGAGCCAGTGGTTTAATGCGGTTACTCAATAGCAGAACTCTGAATAGCTCAAATCATAACTGCCTCTTCTAGGGAGTCAGAAAAAACAGGAAAAATTTAGAACACAGTGGATATTTCTTTAATAGAATAGATTTTCCGTTTAAAGTACTGTGTGATTAGGTTACTTCTTAACCAATGGACTTATAAGTACTTAATTACAAGAATTTTAAATTCTTTCAATAAAGCTTTCCTTATTAGTAAAGGAAAAACTGAAAAAAGAATAATTTTTTTACATCCATCCTCAGAGTTTCATCCAAGATTCATTAAGTGTTTCTATGAATAGAGAATGTACCTGCTGCAGTCACCCAGTTGTGTGTTTTCGGGTGTAACTTTATTTGTCCACAAATTTTCTACTGGGGTTTCCAGCTCCCCTCTCCCAGGGATGTGTGAATCTCAATTATCTTTTAAGATTAGTGAGATATTGTGTGTGCCTGTGTCTGTGAGGTGGGGGGGGACACTGTCCCTCCTGGTCATCACTCAGGGCACAGTCTCAGCCAATCTTACTTGTGTCATCCATTTCCCCCTTAAAAACGTCCACAGTTCAGTCATCCTTTCTTAACGTACATGGTAAGTGCACAAAAATATACTCCTTTAAAGACAGGTGGGAAAAGCCAGTTTTCTTTTATATTGGCCATTTTGTGCTGAAAGCTGTAGGCTGGATATCCTTTTCAAGAAAACTAGTAAGTACTCTAGCTATGGTTTCCCTTCTTTTTTAAAAAAAAATATTTTATGTCTTGTTCCTAAGAACTTGGTATGTCTCACGAACCACTGAATTTGCCCTAAATATTGTGGTTTATTAATTTTCCTTTTTGCCCTAGACAAAACAATATAATGATACTGGGTAAAACTACTTAAGCATTTTTATCTTTATTTAAACTTCTTTAATTAATTTACTGGGGGTTTAGCAGCTGTGGAAAAAATATTTGTTTCCTGCAGTCTGTTATATATTATGGCAGGCTGGGAGCTTACAGAAAAAAATGAGAAATGGTAATCATCTCTGGTTTTATAAGTCTCTTTGATTGACTCCAAGTCCTCCATGCTTTCAAAGAAAAACAGATATAGATATAAATATTAATAATGCATTTTTAAGTTTGAAAACAATATTTTGCAAAAGATGGGGCGTGACAGGTCTGGCACCATCTGTGAAATGTAGATCCACACTCTGGATACCTAATGAAACTGTCCCGACAAACTCGGTGGTTGTATTCCCTAAGCAGGTGACCAAGAGAAGAAATGGGCTCTGAAGATCTCCAGAAGCAGATTTATTCTGGAAAATTGAGGCATCTAATCCCTTCTGGGGGACTTAATAGGTATCTAGGGTTTCTCATTGATTACACAGGATATTGCTTCAGACAGACAGACCATGCTGAAGTTCAAGCATCTTTGGTGACTCTTTTGACCAAATATTGCATCTCTCCTCTACAGGGACAGGATGTACAAGTCAGAGTTCTGTGCTTTGCCAAACATTTTCTTGGCACACATCTTGTTCTCCATATCTCCTCAGGTATTGACCCCAGCGAATGTGGGCTTTTGTTGTCACATAATAGCCCTGTTATGGTGACGTATAAGGATGTAGTGAAGTTTGGACATGAAATGAGGAGCTAGGATACAAGTGAGAATGAATACAGGACTCCTTTTCTATTTTTAAACCTATCTTTGTTGTCTTTCTAGGTAGAATGGAGCAATGTGGCATTTGAGAGCCTCAGGATGAGGCATGTTTTAGCTCCCCCCTCCTCCCTTGCTCAGGATGCTGCTTGCCTGCCATGGGGCCCTGAAATCCCCCAGCCATCAACCCTGTTCTGCTCCTTTCACCTGCAGGGGAAAGGCAAAGCAGTTGGCTCTGTGTCCTCGGGGAGTGGCAAAGGCGAGCCCCTTCCCTGCTCCCTGGCTCTGGCCCGGGCAGGGGCTCTCACTGCTCCTGCCGCCTGCCCCCTGAGCCTCTCTGCAGCTCGCACTGCAGGCGCAGCTTGTCCTTCATTTGAATAAAACCATCATCAAAACCATTCGGTTGAGTCAGCTCTTAAACCACTTAATTCTAAAATCCATACCATGGGTGATTTAGAAAGGACAATTAAAAAGCCAGAGAACAGTCAATCTGTAGTTTATTTTGCTGTGAACTTCAGTAGCCTGGAGTGCCGCCTGCCATTGGCTTTGCTAATGAAAGTCTTGATATACAAATTGAAACTCTGTTTTATAGGTGCCTGCTTTGCTTCCCCTCCTCTACCCTAGTCTGTCAGAAAATGCTCTCTTGGATATAAATCACTCTTTTATTTTATTTTATTTTGTTCTGACTGGAGGTTCAGGGCTACGTTAAGAACGGCCATGACATAACGAACAGAGAGAGGAAAGCAACGAAACAATCATCCAGTGGGAGCTGGGTGCAAGACCAGCTTTGGCTGTGTTGTGAGCTTAACATCCTTCTCCTGGTCTAAGGAAAGGAGCAGCAGGGGTTGGGGGTGAGCCAACTCCATCACAGCTCTGCTATTGCAGCAGTAACCCCTGAACATAGACCCTCCTCAGGATCTGGACCAGGGGTTCAATCTCACCCTATCCAGTCAAAGACAAAGAAGGTAGGACTTGTATCTGTGACTAAACTGGGCAAAATTCTGCTTTAATATTTATTAATTCCAGAGTAACAAAGCTGAGAGTGACTAAAACCAGAGTCACAGCAGGATTCATTTTTTGTTCTCATGTTGTCCTCCCGGCTGCTCAAAAAACCCCTAATATCATGCTAATGTTCCTTTTCATAGACACCGCATGAAACTTCCCTGCTCTCATCCTGCAGCGTTTGAACGAGAACCTGGCCCAGATCGTATGTTCTGCATCTCCATCTGTGCTGGTGGGTCAAACAGCTCTGTGAAAAGAACTCTCCTATAGATCCTCATATTCAGCTAAACTGTCGAGAATCTGAAGTGCCAGCAATTGGGATTGAACTCGGCTGTCCTTTTGATTATAAAACATCCGGACAAACACACAACCGAAAATGTTATCCTCTTTCCCCAGGTGAAAAGGAGGGTGAGTTGGAGCCGTAAGCGGGAAGGGCTTTGCCTCTGCTGCTGGGAACAGTGCTGGAGCAGCAGGAGTGGGAGCTGCCTCTTGTGCCTAGAGTGAAACTTAGCCTACAGAAATCCCACAAAAGAGTTCATCTAGTCCACAGCAGAGATCCCTGACTGTGCTGCATCCAGTGTGCGGGGCTTTGTGAAGACACTTTCTCTCATGTTTTTTTCTCTTTGACAATTTACCACCCCAGACAATTGAGAAGGCAGCAGTCCTTGCTGCATTGCATTTATGGAGATGTGTTTCCTTGCAGTTTCTACAACCGTCTGGTTTTCTACTTCTCTCTCCCTTTCCGTTTCCTGTTGGCACTGCGTCCTGAACACCTAACCTCTTACACATATGCACTTTTCCTTTTTTTTCTTTTTTTTTTTGCTTGCTGGGGGAGGTGCTACACAATGAGATCCATGTAGTGAGAGTTCAGTTGCTATATGTCAGAGCACCGCATATGCTAGCCAGTTTTCTCACCCACACCCCTCTCTGTGGGATTTCTCAGCACACTTGCTTCCCAGCTCCTGCACTCAACATGTGGTGCAAAGTGTAGGGGAATATCCGGGTCTGAGGCCCTGCAGTGTACAGGAGGACTTTTCCCGACTTGTATTAATATTTCTGCCAGGGAAATCTGTGACATTTTGATTGCTTTGGAGCTCCAGCGCCGAAACACGTTTCTCTACTTACCCATATGACGCTTCTTTCAGCTTTTTGCCTTCCCGTCAAAGAGAGGGCAAAAAATTCTTTTGATGTTTTTGAGGATATTGCAAGATATTCTCAAGAAAACACCATTTCATTTGCTCAGGCTCTTGTTCCTACAGGCTTTCATGACTTCCAGGATTGACTATTTTAATTTGTTCCTGGTGGTGTTCCAGATTGTTTGCAAAACTGGCTGCAGATGGTTTTGGATGTTGCTGCTGCCAGAATTGTTACTAGGACTTGATCTACAGATCATATTTCTCCAGTCTCACGTTCCCTCTACCCTGGTGCCTGTTAAGCAGCATATGGCTGTAAAATTCTTTTACTGACTTTTAAAGCTTGCGTTGGCCCTGATTCATTTTACCTTCCTGACCTTTTAACTCTTTAAACTTTGGCTTAGGCTCATGGCTTATCTGATGTAATGTCCACTGACAGTTCAGAGCCAGCATTCAGAAGCCAAAGTTGAGTATGGCTTTGGTTGTTGCTCCTTGTCCATGCTTTTCTGTTACTTTAGTGAAGTGGTTTGTTTTTTAGCTTCTAATAATAATAATATTCAAATTATATATATTATATAAATTATATATATTATATCTAATAATATTCAAATTATTATCCCAAGCCTTACACTAAGCTTTTCTATGTAGATTTACTCACAGACACCAGCACACACACAGTCAACATATAAACAGTGTGCTGCTCCTTTATAGTTAGAAAGTGCACACAAAGCCAGCGTGATTCCCGTCTGATGTATAAGAGAACTGGTCTAATAAACTCTGAAGAGCCACTTCCTGACTACACTGGGTGAGGAGGGAGAGCTCCTTGTATGTGCATGACGCAAAATAATCAGAAGCACCACCTTCTTCTATTTGTGTGTCCTTGAGTCCGTTGATTATTGAAAGCTCAGGAGTCTCGCTCTTAGATTTCTACCAACTTTGTGTCACCTGAGCTGAAAGGCAGATGTGCAAAAACACTGTCTTGCCTGGGTATATTTTATCACACAGTATTTAGTTCCCTTCTAACTAGCAAGACCCTGCTGCTGGTTTCCATTCCTGTCAGATGCGGAATCAAGGACAATAGAAGGGAACTGAGTTTGTTTTACCTGTAACTGGATGTGCTTGTAGAGCTTTTATCAACAGTGGTACAGCACAAATGCACAGCAGGTGAAATCTTCTATTTACAGAAATCTATGGGAATTTTATTGGTGGCTTGGTTATAGCCAAGGGTGTAAAGAGTGAGGTTTAGAAGCAGCTTGAATTGCCAAGTTTGGCAACGGTGTGGAGAGCTATTTCTGTTGGTAACTGAAGTCAGGATTGCTCTGGGAGCCTCTGAGATCTAGTCAGGAGGTGCCATCGTTTTAGAAAGCCCTTCTAGGGAAGGGCTGTTCTGCAAGGCTAACTGGTATTGATTCTTCAAGGGCTAGTTCAGGGTGGATTCCTGTCCTCTCTAGCCTTGAGCTCCTCTGGAGCACTGAGGTGTTTGTCTCCATCTGGAAGGAATTCAAAGCGCTTCATTCTGCTCCTACTTCAATCTGCAGGACAAGTCCAGGACCTCAGTGCATTCCACTGTTCTGCCTTCTCTGACTGCAATGCAGGTATTTCTGAAAAGATACATAAAAGTTTCTTTCATCTGAGCAGCTCTGACTTCAGAGATATCTTTTTCTTCTTATTGTCCCCAATCTGATTCTCATGGTGAGCCCCTATGTCTTTTGTACTTGTGCCTTTTTATTCTGTCTTCTACAAAGTATGAATTAGAACAGAAGTTCTGCATTCCCTATGGAAAGCTATCCCAGAATTTGAAAACTTGTCTCTATTGCCCTTTAATCTGACTGCATTCTGGCTGTTTTGCTTTTGTATTGTTCTGTCAGAAAAAATGGGGAGGAGATGGAAAAAAAGAATGGACAGATCAGTACTTCTTCATAAAAACCATTCTTTCAAAAGAATTGTTTATTTTTTTAAAAAAGAAGTCAAAGTTCAGATTACTTTTTGGAGCATATATTAAGTTTATTCCTGTATGGTACATTTGTGAAGGGAGTACTCTGTAAAAATTTAGAATGCCTTAGTAGAGTTTATTAAGTATATGGAAAGGAACTGTAGCTCTAAGTCAGGGAACATAAGACATAGGATGTGGAAACTCATTAAAGTTCATGACAATTTACTGCTGTGATGTTGAGGCCAAATGACTTACAAAGTCCCCAGGTATACAAGCAGGTCAGCCATAAGTAGAAATTAGGAGCTACTTTTCTCCTGTGTGTGCACTGTTAAGACTGAGAACATGGCACGTGGGTCCACAGTCAGCTTTTGAAATGAAATGGTGAAGAATTGGAAAAACAGAGTAAGGGGAAATGAGGAAAAAGACTAAACAAAATTATCTGAGAGCTGGAGAAGTTACTTGCCTTCACAACTTGAAGCTGTGTGTTTATTGAAGTGAAAAGATGGGTGACGCTGAAGTAATCTATAATTAAACAGATATGACCACAAGAGTTGTAGCTGGAAGCTCTGGTCAGGTGAAATTGGAAAAAGGCATGAAACATACTCTGATCATGAGGCCAAGCAATATCAACACAATATATATCAAAAAAAACCCCAAACAACCAAACAATGATACTGCCTAAGCAAATCTGAATGCTTTCCTGGAAGACTTAAGTTTACTTGCCACAAGTTTTACTGCAGTCACAGGTGTTAGTGAGCTCACTCAGCATGTGAAGACTGAATAAAAAAAATGTACTCTAGGATGTGCAGGAGAACAGAGTAGAAGAGCTATTGGTCCATCCTAACCTTCAATTGTAGCAACCTGGGTCAGGCCAGGTTTCTGTCACCCCTTGGTCCACATGAAAAGATGGAATGATAACTCCAAAGGATTTTTTCTCTTTGCTTTTAAGAGGAGGAAAACAATGAATATCAATCTTTTTAAAGAACTAGTTAGACTGCATTTCAGCAGATCCTTTCAATTCCTTTGACTGAAGTTAAATGCCTTAACGTTTCCAACTGAAAATATACAATCTGAGTTTGCTGACTTGAACATTTCAGTTCAGGAGTCAAAATGACTCTGACGCCTCATGGGAACTGTAGTTCAAGTTCCCATTTTTCTACTGTGATTTGGAGTCTCCAGCTCAACTGGGTCTCGGCTGGTGTTTCAGCTTTGGGAATGTCTATGGTGTAGCTCAGACAAGGAATTTTCTGTGAAAAGGAGAACTAGGGCATGTATTATCTGAACTAAACTGTGAGGCATTGCTATGACTTTTGTGACCGTGAGGTGAAGTCTAACTGATCTGTTTTAACTAACCAAGATGTTTCACTTGGAGTCGGTGCTACATGGTGAAGATTCAGAAACTTCAAGGAATGTTATTAATAGTTCCTTACAGTAAAGCTCAGTTTTACAAAAGTGCATTTTCTGTGAGAAAGCAGTCATGGACATTTCCTAACTAGTTTTATTTAAGAACTAGAGAACCGGCTCTTAATTAAAAGAGGGATCGTGCCAAATATTAACATCCCCAGGGACAGCAAAACTGATTAAATATGTGTCTAATGTTCTGGTTTTAATCCAAAGGAAACTGCATCGACGGCATACACGTTTTTGGTTTCTTTTATTTTCCTGAAAAAGTGTCTAAGTAAAACAGCATGTTCTTTATACTGGAGTCCCATTCCCCTTGGGTTACTCTCATCATGCTCATAGCGTGTAAGTGCTGCTCTTTTCTCAGAGCAATCAGTCACGCCAGCAAAATGAGGGCTAGAAAAACAATGAAGAGAACACTGAAGTGGTCCTTGTGAGCGCCTGACTGCGTGCTAGGTTTTGAGACGTGGTGATCTAGAGACTTGAGCTTTCTTACAAAGGCATAGTTACAGTTTCCATTGACTGCCCACGCCATGCTCACTTTTACCCTCTTACCATGCTGGCTGTGGCAGTGAAACAATCAAGCCATAATGGAGCCACAAAAAGACCATCATCCTCAGTTGACTTGTCCCTTCCTGAAGCTACAGCTGTTATGAACATCCCTACTTGATGACTAAAATGAATGGTGTAGAATATTAAAATTGGCAAAGTCTTGCTGCTGAGAAATCCAGCTTTTTTTTTTTTAGAATCATATTATCAGAGATTGGCTGAAGTTGGCAGAGACTTCTAGAGGTCATCTGGTCTGGTCCCTCCTGCTCAAGCAGGACCAACTAGAACCAGTTTCCCAGGACCGTGTCTTTGACCACGACTTTTGAGTATCTCCAAAAATGGAGAGTCCACGACCTCTCTAGGCAATCTGTGCCAGTTCTTGGTCACTGTCAGAGTGGAAAAGTTGCCTGACTGATGTTCAGAGGGAATCTCCTGTGTTTCACTTTGTGCTTATTGACTCTGGTCCTGTCACTGGGCACCACTGGAAAGATCATGGCTCCACCCTCAGTGCACTCTCCCTTCAGGTATTTGTACAAGTTGATAAGGTCTCCCCTGAGTCTTCTCTTCTCTAGGCTAAACAGTCTCAGTTCTCTCATCCTTTCCTTGTAGGAAAAATGCTCCAATCCCTTAATCGTCGTGGCTCTTTTTCAGAATCTCTTCAGCACGTCCATATCTCTCTTGTGCTGGGGAGCCCAGAACTGGGTCTGGGATAATGCACAGATCTGCTGGTAATGTTTTGCCTAATACATCCCAGGACACCACTAGCCTTCTTTGCCATAAGGGCAAGTTGTTGGCTCATATTCAACATGGTATCCACGAGGATCCCAATTCCCTTTCTGCAATCCCATTTTCTAGCTGAGTGACTCCCGATATACAGTAGTGCATGGAGTTGTTCCTCCCTAGGAACAAGGCTTTGCTCTTGGCCTTGCTGTACTTCACGAGGACTTGCTTATGAAACTGGGTGTTACCAGATAATAATCTTTGCTGGACGGACACAAATTACATTAAAATACAAAAGATAATTTAAGGAAACTCATTCTGCTCTTCTATCAACACTTACTGCTTATGTATCTACCACCAGCACTGAGTCATTAAAATATTTTATCTCCTGCTATACCAGATCCACCTTTTCCAGAAAATGTGCATGTTCCTGGTCAATACACTCTTAACAATGACGAAAATCTAAAGGTGGGAGCTATTGGGATTTCCCTTAATACTGAAATAGCATTACCAAAGCTTTCAAGTCTCCACTGCCAAGAGGAGATAGCAAACATCTTGGGTTTTACCCCTTGACTTACTCCCATTGCTGCACATGCTGAGAGGCACAATGTAACATCTCTGAAAGCAAATCCACATCTCTGTACTACAGACCTTTAGCTTCCTGAGAATGATCGGACGGTCTATTGCAATACAGCCAGGTGATTTAAGAAGATAAGGATTAGAGTCAAGACTGCCTTAGTAACTCCAGCTTCTCGATGATTTAAAATCTGTAGGATGAGTTATAACAATGTTATTGTAATAGCTGTAATATCGGCTGTCTTGGTGCCCATTAAGCTACTGCGTGATTTTTCTTGAAATATATTGCAAATTAATACATTTATGTGTGTGTGCGCACGCAGTTTTTTTAAATTAAATTTGTAAGGTGTCCAGCTGATCTAAATCTAGCTGCAGTGCCACACTCTTCACCAGTGCTTATTTCCTGGAAACGCTGATGGATAATTGTAACTCTGGCAAATATATTTGCTGAGGTGACTCTAAGGCTGAAAGCCACCTTTATAATCTGAAGTGTTAAATATCTTTTAAGAAAAAAAATACTTTTTAAGAAAAAAAGTATCATCCAAAAGTCACATGTGAGTGTAGACAAACTTTAAATCAAATTTGAACTTCTTTTACAGTACAGAAGTGCAGAGCTGAGGCTGCTTAAAACCACAGTCCAGTTCCGTAGACAGCACCCTGAGAAAAAGCAGAAATTCCAAGAAGAGCTCATCCATCCATAACAAGCAGGTTCTTCTCAGTGAGCACAAAACCAGAGCAGCAGGAAAGACCAGCAAAGCATTAGTTTACTTTCACCACTAATTTGTGGATGACTTAATTGGAGAGCACTGTGTGACAGCAAGCTCAGTGTTTATATCAATCAAGTACTCCAGTGAAATGGTCAAAGACAAGCCAAATCATTTACAGGAGGCTTTCAGTGTTGCAAAGGGTTTCGGAGTGGCTTTGCCAATACACAGCTAAGCTCTGTTGGAGACATTGCATCTAACTGATTCTCAGCGACTGATCCTGGTCTCCACACACGAGAGTAGTAGTGACCATGTCTGTCTGCATAAAAGCATCAGGTTTCTGGCTGCTGCTCTCCCTCAAGTGGTTAGGAACATGGAGTTTCCCTGGGAACCCCCTGGGAGTGCCAAGTACAGCCTCCAGCAAATAAATACATTTTAAGTATTTCCTTTCACAAAATCACCTTTAAAATAGGATACAGAGCTAATAAATCTTGAAGTCGTTATGAATTAAAAATGTGAAAAGGAGGGATGCTTCTTGAATAGCAACATTAGAATAAAAATAAACATTACACTTCGGTTGTGATATGGACAGGTAGTGCATCTCTGATCTGCAATGCTGAAGCTGTGCCTAAGGGAGGAAGTGGAAGAGCTGCAGTGATTGGCATTTGTTTCCAGATAGGCTCCTGGATTAGATTAGGACTGCCGGATTTGTGACAAGAGTTTCCTGGCCAGAAATACGTGTGCATGCACCCCCCAGATGGGCTACACATGGACTGGAAGTGCATCCTGGCCTCATCATGTCTGATGTGCTGTGCATGTGCTGTGCAGCTGTGCACACACAGTCAGTCAGATGGATCCAGTACACGCTGCATTTACACTGTCACCTCTACAGTCGATAAACTACCGGGGCAGTCAGGCATACGGCGCATGTAGACAAGGTAGGATTTCTGGTGGCTTTTGAACTTCCTACATCCAAAGATTCAGCACAGGGGTAAAAAGAGGACATGTCTGGGACAAACGCAGGCAAATGGGAGATATTCTTTCTTATATATGATCTACCGAAAATGTGATTTTGTAGAAGTTGGAAGATACCTGTTGTGCATTTGCAAACTGGGACGCAGGAAGTATGAGCAAAACTAATGCTTTGTTTATCCGGTGAAAGAAAGCAAGTGTTTAATACATGAGTCCTGGAGCGAGCTGAGAATGAAATTGTATCAAAGCAAAAATGCACCATTCAAGCAATGCAACATAGCTCCCAGATGCATAAACCTTTGGAGTAAAATAAAACCACATGATCCCCATTCATAAAAGCAGCCTTTGGTGGCATTTGCTCTGCCTTTGACTTGCAAACATTCAAGTGTGAAAGCTTTTGTTCGTGAGGAGATCTGCAGGGCTGAGAATACTCCTACATGTACACAACTGGTATTAAAACGTATATATGTATGCAAACCTCTGTGTAAATAGGTATCTATTTCTTGAATTTCTTGAATGCTCTTCATTTTGGGAGTGGGGAAGCAAGCAGTATGTGGTTTTGACGAACAAATGCAGAGCTGGAAGAACAGAGAAGATAAGCAGTTCATATAAGCTGCTATTACACAGAATTATTTGGAAAAATGTGTGAAAATCAATTCTGCACTTGGTAAAGCACTGCGTAGGAAAGAGAATATAGTGGAAATGATACACGCGGTAGGTGTGCACAGTTTTCAGCTGCGTGTAGGTTAAAATTTTGTTGCGCACAAGGAGGGAAGCTGGTGAGATTTACAGAAAGGAAATTCAGAGTAAAAATGCAGTGAGCATTTTTGCCAATAACAGAACCTCTTGCAGAACGCTTTCTTCTCTTGTCATTTCAACTCAAGACCTAAATGTTATTCACTGACACGCAAACTAACAATGACATTTTGAAGCTTGCACAGTGCACATGCATCCAGCTCGCCTAGGAAAACTCAGGCAAACACCTGACGCCTGCTGGGAATTTTGCCGTGGGTGCCAGACAGCTGCTGCCCAGCAGTGTTTCCAGGTGTGCTTATTTGGTTGGGAGGTCGCTCCAGCTGCAGACACAATCGTAGCAGGGATCCAGGCAGGCTGGAGAGACAGAGGACATGCTCAGAATTTGCTGCTTGGGCTACCTTGGTTTTGCCCTGATTTAGAGCACCTGTCTTATTGCAGGATGCAGATGTTTGCTCTGTTACCCAAGAAGCAGCACTTCATTCCCTTTATAATGAGCACTGTGACCTGGGGGAGTTATTAAATCTCTGGTTCAAAAGAGTCTAGTTTTCCTCTCTTTTAGGTTTCTCAGCTGACAGTCTAAAGTTCACAAACAGATTAGTGAAAGGAGTATATAGAAATTAAAAACTTCATTTTCAAACTCCTTTGAGTCGAATCTAATTGACAATTTGAATTATAGCCTGTGCTGTTCTTTGTTTCATTTTTCTTTGGGGAAATCTCTGGTTATAGTTTTGATCTGTCCTTTGCTATAATTTCGCAAGCCTATATTTAAAAATTTTTCTGAAAAAACTTCTAGAGTCTGAAGCATATTTAGGACTACTGCAGTGCTGGTGTGAGATCAGACAATATTCAAAATTGGAGAGATTATACCTTACTCAGGAGACTAGGTACCTTTTTTAAGACTGCCAATTTAATTAAAAAACACAGGCACTATATTAGCAGCAAGCTTATGGATCACCATATGCCAGTCAAACATAATGAAATACATGCAAATGTTAGATGGCATATTCTTTTGTCTCTGAAATTAGCAATCTCAGTGAACACTCTCCGTGCTGCGTGTAGGGATTTACTTATTTATTTGGCTTTATATTAAAAAAAAAGTGCCTATCCAAGTGTGTACCTTTTGAATGGTAAGAAAGGTTATAAATAATCCATCGGCAACAATGCTTTCTTTATAGCTTATGGCTTGGCATTCTCACCTTCCAGCAGGGATGTCTGCACTCTGCACAGCAGTGACATCGAGTTGAGGTGTCCCCTTTTCTGTAAATGTGCTTTTGCTTTTGGCAGTTATTTGCATTGTAGAGGCAAAAAAAGCTGTGAAATTGAAGCCCTGGAGAAAATCACTTATGCTTAAGAAACGCATTTCAACTTTTCTGTCTGAATAGGTTTGTTTTCTTTTCCAACTTCATTCTTCAGTATTGTCACTCATCCACTTAGCCATTTGTATTTGGGAAGTCAGGGGACAAGAGAACATTTGCTCTTTGTATTGCTGCCGCTGTTGAGAGCTGTAGTGGAAACTGGACAGCCATGATGTAACAGTTCCAGTGACTATGTGTGTCTGGGAATCTTAATAAAAATGAACTAAATTTAAGTAAGGGACAACCTCACTATCGAGAAATATGCAAATAGCACAAAATATATTGGGGAAAAAAAAAATTTCCAGAGTGTGAATCCGATATGAGGAAAACTGCAGGGATAATCTTTCTGGTTTATACATCTGAAAAGAAAACAAAGTCTTAAGTTCTTAAGGATGTCACCAGTATGTGACTTTAAGTTTGTGCCAAGGGGAAGGAATTCTGCAGTCTTTTTCTCATATAGAAATACGGTTTTGGTACTATCGCAAGGTCTTTGCCGAGATCCGTTGGCATAATTTTTGGTACATTGGTGTAAATTGTTGCAACACTGTCTAAATATACTATTTCTATCAGTACAGGATCATCAGAAGTTCTGTAATGACCAAAGCAATATAGTTTAAAATGGTCTCATGTGAGGAAATTACCTTTTAAATCAATACATCAGAATAATTTATTTATTTTGTTTGGTTTTTTTTTAGTTTTCTGTTCATGGATATGGCCATTTCTCACCCAATTGTTACATTTACTAGTGCTCTCATCTTACCCTGGAGATATGACGTCATGTTCTGATTAAGGTCTACTCCTTCAAATACACTTTGGTGACAGTGGTAAAGTCAAAGACAGTAAATCCTAAAGGCATTTATGAAAGAAAAGGCTAGATTCTAGGCCTCATGTGACTTTATTTTATCACATCTATTTTTAAATTATTATCTCAGTTGTTTTCTATGATTGTTATTTATTCATAAATAGCCCTAGACTGTTCTGGTTATTATGGAACTAAGAATAAGATGTCACGTTTACTAAGCGTCTTTAATTTACTGACAGCTGTAATCCTACATATACAGAAACCTTTTTGCACTTGTAAAGTGCTGTTTGGAACTATCTAATCAATAATTTTCATCATAACCAAAATTTAGATTGTTCTTGTTAAGTTATGTAGAAAATAAGGAATTACATCTGAGAAAGGTTAGTGATAAAATACACTCTTTTCCTGCAGTTGAACCACAGGATGTCACTGTTTCTCTTTCCCAAGAAACAAGCTTCAGATGTGAAAGTAGACTAGATTCTTCTTAAAATGACAGAAATGCACAGAAATGACATAAAAAGCACAGAAATTAAGTCAGACGTTTCCTTTTGTATGTGTGAGTCAACCTAGGCAATGTGTTGCCTATGCAGAATAACAATTTAATATTCAATTCAGTCTCATAATGTACCAAGATTGATATATTTTTGGTACATCCCTCCAGACAGAACTGACACATATCAATATATCCCATATTGCATAAAAAGTCAGGCAGAACTGAATAGAGTTCAAGAGAAAGTTAATGTAAGACACTAAAACTTCATCTAGACTTCCCTATTTAGCACTGAATTTCTAAAATTTAGCACCATTTACTACTACAAAGCTGGATCTTGACAAACACATGCTGCTGCTTGAGATTTAATGTGATCCCTCTACAAGATCCTGGATTGCCTTCCTATGTAAGGCTGTCCAGCCTAGATGCTCCAGTGGGATGCTTGAAACTAGCTTAGAGAGGCTTTAAGAGGTCCCAGGAGTCTCTGAGGGCATTCCAGAATAAAGTCCTTTTCATGTGGTCGCCTTGATGCTTCCTTTTACACATGGAAGTCTTTCCTCATTGCAGTGCATGAGAGAACTCTCTCACTCTTTCCCAATCTCCTTCCAAAGTCCCTTGTTCAGAACTCCAGTAATACGGATCTGCCAGTTCACACAAGCTAAAATGCTGATCATTTACTTACTGTTGGCTATTAATTCCACTTCGGCTTTCTCGGGGAGCTGTCTTGTTCTTTCTGATTTTTTTTCCTCTTTGCTAAGCATCCTGCATGCACAAAATAAATGCTGAAGGCATTGTATTAGTATCACAGATTTTTCTCATATTGGAAGTTCTGGTGGCATACATTTTAAGAAATACTGTGTGTGGGAGACAAGTGCTTCCAGGTTTTTCTGGAATGGCTTGTGTAAAATGGAGGCATTCTGGCACACTTCGCTCACCTCTATTTCGATCCTCTTCTTACAGCTTTGGTAAAAGGGACTCTTCTATTTTCATTTATTTTGTGGGATGACATGTGAAATATATGGAAAATGCGTAGGAAGATTTTTCACAATCGCCAATTTCATCCCTGCAACCCACTGAGATCTCAAACTGAATCACACCCCATCTTCTACATGTCTGAAATAATTCCCATGCTATTCTTTAAAATGGCAGCCAGGAGTCAGTGAGAGGCGGATGCAGGGACATGAGATAGAAGAGAGAGCAGTACCTGAGGAAATATTTTTTCTGAAGTCAAGGTCTATGTCATCTGTCATCTCTCTCTGAAGTCTGAAATTTCCTATCACTGACGAGCTCCTAAAAATAATTATGCTTTTAATCTTCATTATAAACTATGAGGGTACTTCACGTGAATCAATCTCACTAGTTCTCCTTCTGAAAAAGATTGGAGCTAGCAGTTTGGGGTGAGGGATTGTGTGGTGGTTAGCGAGACGTGCGGCATGCGGCATACGGACCATACTGGATACAGTAGCAAAATTCCCACCCACATCAGCAGGTCCAAACCTGGCCTATAAACACTTTCTTTATTTGACAAACCATAGTATAAATTATTTTCTATTTTATAAATGGGCTTTAAAGAGGAATTATGAATGCCGTTGAGCTCTCCCATGTCAATGGCATCCTTGCTATAAGAAGGAGTGTAGTTGAAGGTAGGGCAGATCTGTAGAGGTTAAGAAGGGTTTGTAGACAGGTACCTAAACCAAATACATGGTGATAAGCATTTCCTAGAAAAATTTCCACTGTTTTGGGGAATATTTAGCTGAATTAGACAAAGATATCCATAGGTTGGAAAATAAGGATGTGGTATTTTACCTATTGATATGAACTGACCGGATGATGCATTTGCTCCTTGAGTTTCCTGTTTCTAACAGACTGCGGTGAAAACTGCCTCCAAACACTAAACCTGTGCTCCCAGTTGGTCAGCTTCTGCTACTATTGCAAAGTGACTGGGGGTCTGACAGCAGTGTGGACAGACACATCTTCAATAGCCCCAGCAAGCCTCAAACATGAAGCAGCAGAAAGGAAGCTGCAGCAGCGTAGGTATCTGCATAGGCTACCAGCTAAACACTCTTCTTCTGTCACAAAATGTAACCCATGGTCTTCACCGCAGTGTTACTGGAGTTGATTAAAACACGACGTGTTTGCTGCAGGCACATCTCTGGGTGAAGCAGTAAGTTGCTCTGTGACAGCACTTTCATTGGAGCATCTCTCCATATACACTGCTGGTAGAAAACATACCAACTCTAATTCACACCAGACAGTGAAGTTATGGCAGTCCTTTTTTTCTTTTTTTGCCTTTCTTGGACCGTGTGGGAAATTCTACTGTGCTCTGAATGAAAGAAGAATTTTCTCCAGAAGAAAAGATAGAGGAGATCCTACTAGATAGAAGACAGAGCACTGCAGTCAGAGTGAGGGGGTTACAAAGTTCTCCAGTGTCTTCTTTTTAGCTGTATTGAAATTTTTTTTTTCTAATTTCTATTTCATTTTAAATGGATAAAAATAATTTGTAGGTCTTAGACACCCTAAGGGATACGGAAGCCTGGAGCAGATTTAGGCATACTTACCACTTCAAAGTGAACTGGGCTTTCTCTTCCAGCAGACTAGTTAGCATTTCAGGGGGGAAAAAGTCCAGGATATTTCTCACCGGAGGTGAGTGTGGAGGAAATGTACTTGGCTTCCAGCAGAAATAAAGTGTTTCTGAAACGTTACCATTTTACATAGAGCTATTCCTTTTAATATCTTCTCAATCTTCTGTTGTCCAGACAGTGAGAGCTCCAGTTGATACTGAGCTGCAACATTCAACATCTCTCCAAATTTGGGCAGATGGACACTCTGAGGGCTTTCAGATCCAACGACTTCTGGTTTTGGTCATCTTAGGGATTTGTGGAAAGCTGTTGCAATTAGAAAGAACAATTATTACAGAGTTTTTCAACTTGTTATGGCTGGACTGGCAGATCCCAACAGAGATCTATGTCAGATAGCTGGAGCAGTAGTGCCAACCTGTGGAGGCCACAGGTGCTGGATTGCTGCCTCCTTGGGAAGTTCAGCCAGAATTTCAATGGCAGAAAATTTGTTTGGCACTGATGGCATGTCAGCAATTCCTAGTGTCAGACACTTAGTATCATCAGTACCTCAGGCACCTCCAGAATAAAGCAACAGATAAGGGGAGTAAGTCCAAAGAAGCAGAGAAAAGTGACGAGTTCCTTCATGACTCCAACTAAAACTGAAAATCTCATGAATAATTTTTCCCATTTTTTTCTTCAATATCAAGGCTGTATTGGATCAGCAAGAGATGCCTTTAAAACTCCTGACTCCTGTTTAAATCTCTCTGAACAACCAAAACCTGCTGTTTCTATTGTGCTGAACAAGATCAGTTCTAAACTGGGGAAAATTAGCAACAAGAACACAGAGAACGCCTTGGTTCACTTCAAAATCCATAGTGGAGCCACATCAACAGTTTGTCATATTTCTCTTCACTCAGATGTACACAGGCTACGTTTTTGAAGATCAGAAACTTCAGAGGCTTCCTGGAATAAACAGAGCGCCGAAGAGAAGGGGAGAAAATGGGTGACTGGAGACTAATGTCCTTCTTGCTTAAGGTAACATGTCTCGTTATGATTTTGCATAACTTACAGCTAACTCTGAACAAAGTCCAGAACTCGGTGATATTGCGCTCATTTATTTTATGGGCTAGATCTCTATGGGCTCGTAAAACAAGGACTGGATAGTGCTTATTCTTAGATTTATTATATTTCATTTCCTAGTACAAACGTACAAGAAAATACATTTAGTACTCCAGGCTTCTTTGTCATAAATCTAAAATAAAATCAACCTAAAACCCTACTAATTTCAACCACTAGCCAAAAATATCTTTCATTCCTTCTTTCAAGGGCTTCTCCGCAACAGTCTCTAGGACTTTAAAGGCCAGAACACTGCACTGGGAAGGTAATTAAAAAACTTTTTTTGTTCTTTTTTCCTTTTTTTTTTTTTTTTTTTTTTTTTTTTTTTTTTTTTTTTTTTTTTTTTGTCACCAAATGGAGGAAACAAGTTCAAAGGAGAAGGCTTCTTGCAGAGAACAAATTATTCCGTGAACATCTGAACTACTGGAGTCAAAGCTTCTATTAAGTTGTGTCCTGAGATTGACTTTGATGTCTGAGAAGGTGCTGTTTTGATTGATATTTGGAGGAAAATTGTTTCTTGTTTGTTGTGCTTTTTACCTGTATAGCGAGAGAATCATGACTTCCCAAACAGACAAGCAAAAATCTTACCACTTTCAACTTACCCTGCCCAAATGTCCATTTTAGAAATCTAACAGCATGATTTGCCCAGGGGCAGGTACCATCACTTGGCTTCCCTCATGGCACAGCACCAGCTTACAACTGGTGGCTAGAATTTGACACCTTGTGGGATCCAGCATTTTATTTCTGTAGGGAAACAGGNTTTATGGACCAAAAGGAAAAAAAAAAAAAAAAAAAAAAAGGAGAAGTGGCAGATGGGCAAGTAGAAAGGGGAGGTGAATTCTAGGGGGATCACCTCAGGGCTGAGCAGAGCAATTCCCTGCTCTTAAACCGCATCCAGCCCAGAGTGACTTGTTTTGAAGCACTTAAAAATGCAACTGAGTGGAAACTGCTGAACAAAACGTGTTATAACGGGCACGGGTATTTCAGTGAAGTGAGAGACATGTTGCACTCTGTTTGATTTCCTGACTAATGCCACAATCGAAGGGACGGGCTTCACATTAAACAGAGGAGAACAAGAAAACTCACTGGCAGCCCCCACTCACCCCAGCTGTGCTCTCTTGGCTCTGTGCTGAACATGGTGATCACAGGCTGGCAGAGCTATTGTAGAAAATGAGGTTTGGAACATTTAAAAACATTTTTGAGTGAATTCTGTTTATTAAACACCACTGAGACCTTTCATATTAATTTTCAATCCTTTCAATAACTTGTTTTCCAACAGCACTAAATCACCCACCTCTTCTTCAGATCTTAATTAGGCTGTCAATTAGGTAAATCACATCTGCTTGTCCTTTTCACCATGGTTCCCCTCATACAGTAGCTCTGGATATTTTAGAGTATACAGCCACATTGGCAAGGCAAGATTGGCATTGCTCCCATTGCGATTGCCACCCACCCTCTCTTTTTGCAAGGGTGCACACAGATGCGGCGGAGTTGAGGATCACTTCTGCTGCAGATGAGTTGGGTTTGAACAAGGGAGTTACTCTTGGCTGAAAACCCCTTAGTATACGCAAGTATAAACAAAATCAGCAATAAACGTGATCAGTTTGCATGACTGTGTACTTAGACTAACGACGAAATGGTTGCCTGGGCTTAAACGGCTGCCAACTACTGTCACTCTGCATATTCCATGTTGTGCACGGCTTTTCCATATTATGGAGAAGCAGGCACCGTTTCAAAGAGGATGCAGGTGTGGACTTACACCTGGCGTGTTAGGAAGATTTACCTCCTTCACCCTGTAGGCCCACCATGATGCTGGCAGATGGAGTGTCATGAGCAACTCCCTCTGGCTTCTCAGTCACACATACTGTGTGCAGGGTGCTGGGGACATCCCTGGAGAGCAGGCACTCGGCCCTGCCTGCGGGACTGCTGCAACTCGCTCTTGCTGTCATTGCAGGTATCCAGCCATTTGCCTCCCTTTTTTGCAGTGGGGCTGAGCCCACCCAGGGTCCTTCTTCAGTTTGTTTGTCAGCGTGTCTTAAACTTATGTTGGTGTAGATGGTATTAGGAGACACCAGAATCCTCCTGGGCTTAATCTATCTCACTCATCTGTTGGCTCTCACTTCAGTACCTCACAAATTTGGGTTCCTAATGTTACTGGACACAACCACAGAAAGAACATTTAAGTGGGTGGAAATTGCACAATCTACCTTTGAGATTATAGGTCCTGAACCTTCTCTTCTGAGCTACTTAGTCATTGCCACTAAGAAAATGTAAGTGTGAAATAGATGTAAAATGCTACTGTTCAAAACTACCCCCTCAGAAAGAAATGTACTATTACACTTCACACACTTGGAAATTACTCAGCTAACATGAAAGGCAGTGTGTAATTGGTCCTTCATAGTTAATGTGCTTGTGGAACATAATAATAGTGTGCGTATTACTGAAGAAAGCAGATTTTACAAGTATTCCTTTAACAACTTTGAACAGTTGGATGAGACATTTTAAAATGATACTACACTTTTCAAAATTCAAAAAACAGGTTTCAGGTTTTAATCTTCAAAAGTTAAAAAAAATTATATGAAGATTGCATCTAGGACCATTTTGCTGTGATGTGTAGAAGTAGACTTCTTAATATGGACTTACAACTTCTCTGCTGGATCCTTCTCATGTGATGAACAGTTCAGATGCTCTGGTGTACAGTCATGATGCTGTAGGAAAGGAGGGTACTATTAGCTAGAGGATTCTTGTTGAAGAATTTGGGAATCTGATTCAGTGGCTTGCAGGCAAAGAAATTATTTCATCAATAGTTTAATGAAATGCAATTTTAGAGATCTGGATCCTAAATCTACGACACAGGATTCCTCTGTGATGCTAGGCAAGGCACCTGAAACTTTATTTTCCTCTGAGACTCACTAATCTGTCTTCTTGTTTCCTGGCCTCCCAATGCTAGTTTCTGAAGGCCAGCTTAACAGAGATGCCAAGTGCTCATGAAGTTAGTACTGGTGGATTGGAGCCATGGCTAAAACTTGCTGCAATATCAGGACCGCATAATCTTCAGTGTTCATCCAAAGGAAGCAGCTTGAACTTTGATTCAGTTTCCTAGGGGTTAAATAGTTGGTGCAGCAGGAATACCATATAACTGAGATTGTCAATGTCTGTGGAAGAACCAGAAAGAAAAGGTCTATGAGAATTAAAACTGTATTCAGTATCTAATTTGAGTGATGTCTGCTAAAATAGTCCTGGGAGTGCCTGGCTCTGTGTCAAATGAAGAATGCTGAAGATACTGAATGGGATCCTCCAGAGTGAAAAGCACATAGCTGCTTCATTAGAGTGCTAAACCTGTGCTGTGGGTGTGACGAGAGGAATGTCACACCTTTTACAGGCAAGGTAGACTTCCTTGGTGTTCTCCTGGGAAAGATCCACACCCCAAATTCATCTGGCCCTGAGTAAGTCAGGGAACATCTAAGGCACTACCCAGTATCTCTTTCTGAGGTAAAAGAATGACACACATATGACATACGTCGATCACATCACTCTATCATCTGGAAAGCAGCAGGAGATACTGTGGTGAGGGAATGTGCTCCACTGAGAGCTGCAGTACACTAATAGTCCCAGGGCTCATGGCAGCATAGTTTTGGCAATTAATTAAGCTCTCATTTTCTTCCGTGTTTTCTGCCCACCTTCTAGTCTTCTCACTCTTATTCTGAGATGGAATAGATCAAAGGTGCAAAAATCACATATGATGGAAAAGTTACCACTAGGCAGGAAATAGAGCATCAAAAGTGCTTTTGCTTTCTTTCCTTTTAGCAAAAGAAATGCATTCCCAGCCATCTTTACCTGTCTTATGAGAGAGCCACGAGGACTCTAGGAGCAGCCCCCTCCAGGGAGCCTGGCTGCCAGCTCAGGTCTGACTCGGACACTGGGCAGCCTCCAGTAGCCCAATCCTTTGGTGTCATGTGGAGGTGCTCCCAGACAGCCTGACTTCCTGTCCCAGCCTTGGTCTGTCCCTGTCACCAGGGAGTTGCCCAACGCCTGGGGCTGCGGCTGATCCAGCTGTTCCCTGTCCTGCCCCCCTCCTATCTGGCATGATGGGGCAGGGTAAGCCATGAGTGAGCCCCCAGCCTGTGCAGTCTCCTGACAGGAGGAGAGAAAATTTTCATCAAAATTACCTTGCTCATCATTTCTTTTGATTATTTTTTTAATGAGGTTTCCATTTTAAAATACCAGCAAGAAAATATTCTGAGAGTGTGCTACCAACATATGTAATGTACAATTTGGAGTTAACTGTGAGTGAGAAGAGAATTTGCAATAGCCTTGTCTCAGCCTTGTTTTCTGCACGTATCTATAAAATTGTTTCACAAACCATGGCTTTTTCTGATAAAATTATTTTTTTTTTTCCACTCTGAATCAATTCATCGTGCTCTTCTGACAATGACTGTATCTGGCTGGGCTCCTACTTGCAAAGCTGGACCCCTAAAACCATTTATTCTTCTGGTGTTGAGAGTGCTGTCCAGCTCAGTGAATTGCCACAGAAGTTGATGATTGTGCAAGAAGGATGAGTGAAGCCGCAGCTTCTCCAAGTTAAGCCTAGACCACTGCACTTTTCCCATGGAGTTCTTTTATGCCTAGGTTAGGTCTCTCTCTGTGTCATTTAGCAAGGTTTCCACCTTCTTCCCACCAGCCTCTCATCCTCATCTGATAGCCCCTTCGCCCTCACTTCTGTTGATGCAATGGGCTGTGGGAGAGTGATGTCGAACAAATCAGGAGAAGGATTCAGGACAAAACATTCACACACATTCAGCCTTTTTTTCTTTTTCTTTCTTTTTTTTTTTTTTAATTTAAAAAAAAACCTTATATTCTTCCGGGGGGCCCCAAAGCTTCCCTAATTTTTTTTTTATTTTTTTTTTTTATTTTTTTTTAACTTCAGATTCTTCCTGTGGGCCTCAAGCTGGGAGCATTGGCTTCAGTGTAATCAGTGTCACAACCAAAGAGATGTTGCCTTCTGTATTGCTATAAAGTAGACTCTGCTGTTCTCATCTGTAATTGTCTTCTTGTGATCATGTACGTGAGAAGCTCCTCCAAGAATTATCACTACCATCTAGTTATTAAAAAACTCTACAGTAAGAATGGGAATAATCAGGGCTACACACAATATTCACAGAAGTGCTACAATCTGTTGTAACACCCTTCCTTCACTTACTAGTTATGTGCTCAAGGTTTTTTGTCCCTTGCCTCAGTATTTACTGTACTTTCCAAATGCTAGAAGTTACGCGTTGCGCAAAACCAAAATGTTTCTCCAGCCCAGCTGCTTGAATTCTCCAGGGTTTTTTCCCCTGGCCTTTCTCAGCTGCAGAAGGGAAGAAAGCCGCTTCTTTAAACTCCCAGATGAGTCATGATAAAAATAGTGACACTCGTATTCGTACTAATGCACCTGCAGTATCATCTGTCTCCCAGCTATGAGGCTGCACATTTCTGTACTTACCTGTGCACAAGTTAAAATGTTTATACCTCTCTGCCAACATAAAATACGCCTGTAACTCTGCAAGCTCTACAGAAACTGTGCAGAGGGACAAGAGAATGTGTATGTCCTGAACAGTCCTGAGTGATAGGAAATGCAGACAACCCTATACAAGTTATCTAGATTCATGTGCTTAGGTTTAGATTTAAAAATCATGTGCTTTAAAACTTCTAGAGCAGTCTCCAAAATATTTTTGTGCTCTTACAATGTTAGTTCTACAGTAATGAATTAGTTTCAGTTATTCTTTTTTTTTTGTTCTAGATCTCATTTGTCAGTGATAGTTCTAGGTTCACCTCCAATAAAAATATGTAAATATAATTTGTATAACGTTTTAAATGAATTTTCAGTCAACCTTGAATTTGATTATTTAAAATTGAGAAATACGTAATGGCTGAATTTTGCATTGAGTTTGATTCTGTCTCGTCAGTGCTATCATTCAACATTATCCTCCTCCCGTCCCCACAGGGCTCAGACTGCTGCTTGAGGTTCTGTTCCAGTTCTGACAGCTCTGTGCAGCTCTCTCCCCAAGCCCATTACCAAACTGCATAGCTTCTGTTTCTAACACACAGATTTTGCTTTTGGTGCTACTTCTTGCTAACTTAAATGATCTGCTGGTTCTGGAACATATTCTGAGGACCTTTTCATAGAATCATAGAATGGTGAGGGTTGGAAGGAATCTTTGGAGATCATTGTGTCCAACCCACCTGCCAGAGCAGGATCACCTAAGGCAGGCCACGCAGGAACAGATCCAAGTGGGTTTTCAAAACCACTGTAAGTTACTTCGGAGCCTAAAACTAACAGAAAATGGAAAAAAGTTGGATAATTTTGAAAAGTAATTTTCTCCTTTATCTTCTAGGTAACCTTACTGCTTGCTTCAGTGTTTCGTGTTACATTATTGAATCTCGATGCATGCAGCAGAGGTGGATGTGGAAACACTCAATGGGTGGATTCAGTAAGTGTAGATCTTGCTTACTAAATGAAGACTTGGGGGAAAAAAAACAACCAAGGCAGCTTTTGGGGGCACTTTGAATGTATGTCACAATCTCGCAATCTCCTCCAAGTTAACAAATTGCATTTCAGAACTGTGTTTGGTAATTATTGCATTCATACCTCAGAAGCAAGACCCAGGCATTATGGTTGGTTAGAATTCATCTGAATAAATAGCAGTTTGCCACATTCTTAACAAAAACATTATTCATTAGAACTGTTACATATTAGCAGCACTGAATAACATTTGGCAATTGCTTTGGGTATACATTACTAAAGGGTCCATAGACACATACAAATTGCTCGGTGCGCTAATATAAAAGAGGGGCAGTAATGAAATGGTAGAGTGAGTATTAAGCTCCAGGACTGCAGTTTTATTCTGCAAAATGTTCCTCCTGCAATTTGTAAACATCTAAGAAACTTGAATGTTTTTAAGCTATTTAATGATCGTTAGTCATGAGACTTGATTTGTATTTGCTGTAGGATCCGCCTGCCCCATTTCTTCTGCAGAAAGCATTAGGTGCAGGCTGAGTTGGTCGATTTTCAGGCATGACAGCAATAACCCCTAAGGTCTTTAGAGTTTTTTGAACACAAATTCCTGCAGGCAGTTGTCATAAAAAGATGCTGAAGAAAGTAAGCAAATGGATGCTATAGTGAGTAGTGCTGACTGGTAGTGTAGTAGGAAGTGCATAGATAAGATGGGAAGACTTTGTTGGTAGCTCCTTAGAAATGTTTAACTTCCATATCAACCTAAAGTACTTGCTCAAGGTCTTGCAGAAAGTCTCTGAACAAGCAAGAAGCTGAATTACATTGCCTCAAGTTCCAGTTTTATGGCTTATGACTCCAGTCCAACCACTGAAATCTGCACATATTCTATTAACCCAATAGAGACTCCTTCCTTTATTGAAATCCAAATGGTTTCCAAAGCACCTGCATCCAGTTCTATTGGCAATCTAGAGGATATGTTGCATCTAGTTTTAGGTAGAAATAAGGTTCAAGAGTCATAGATTTGTATACATGTTACCTATCACCATGACAATGAATAGGACATCAATCTAATGGACCCAACTTTAAGTTGGAAAGAATAATATAATTTGCACAAGTGGAGAGGACTAGAGTGGTTCATCATGTGGTATCCATTTAAAAAATATTTTATAGAAAGTTAAGACAACAGGAAGCTTTAACTTGATTTCTGATTCATTGGTATGTGATGATACGAGTGGAGGGAATGACTAAAAGAGAGAATGTAGAAGGAAAGCATCACCACAGCCAATTGTTTGTTGCATTCTGGGTGATAATAGTCCATGGGCATGGACTTGTAGAAATGCGTTTTGGAGAAGAAAAACGCCAAGAAAGAAATCTGAACAGAGAATGCCCTTCCTCTGGTGTTGGTAACAGTCTTAGTATCTGTTAGTCTGCTTTCAGGACAACCAGGATTTCTTTGTTCTTAAGAGCAATGTGCCACAGGGGCTTCAGTGTCTCCAGACCAGTTCAGAAGCAGCCAGACATCAGACAGATGGCATTTATCACAAAGACTTCCTCCGTTATGCTGGAAGTTATGATTTGCTTTTACCATCAGTAGAATACATGACAAATAAAATGTGTCCATGTGCACTGTTGGAATTTCTTGGTGCAACTGTCTTCTTTGCTTGCCATCAGCATTTTAGGAGAGAGTCTAACAGAATACAGAAATTCACATTTCATAACCGACACTTGATTTCTGTTAGGCTTAAGAAAGATTTTTATAAGGTTGCGCTAACAGAAGACACTTACTTAGCCTTGAGAGAAAACACATTAGTTCCATAGCAGAACAGTAATCATAAAAGGAATGGGGGTGTGATAGAAAGTTGTAATTTATTGCCTTTGAGCATCTACTGTGAACTGAAATTAGCACATTCTTATTATGCTTTCCAGTGATGAAGTATTTAATTACTGGAAATAGCATCACCTAACTATATTTTAGAGAAGGACATAAATTTGCCTTCTGTGCTTAAATTATTTGAAAGCCTTTTTACTTTCTAGTAGCTAATTTAAATAGAAAGAGGAATCTACAGTTAAAGGCTGGCCTACTCGGTTCTTTGCAGGAAGCCAGTGGCCTCATCTGGACTTTTCCACTAGCATAATTCAGCTCTAATTCACATGTACAATATTATTCACTCTTTTATAGTGAATTATAGGCAATAGAATCAACAAAACAGATTTTTAATGCAGCCACGAGCAGAATAAGCTCTCTGCTTCTTGAAAAAGGGAGAGGAAGAGAGAAACTGCTTGATCAGATAAGACTGCCCTTCACTTTGAGGTGCTCTTTGGAAAATGGGTAAGCAAGGCAAATACATGACACACAAGGGCTCAGCTCTCATTCCCTATAGTCTTGGAGAGTCAGGCTGGGAGAAGCACAGGTTAGAGCTGCTTCCAACAACAGCTGGCAAAATCATTGCTTATCTTTTCTTATTGGGGGCAGACAGGCTACTCTGAGCAGGAGCTCATCCCTCTGAAGCTCCTTCTCTGCTCTTTTAGTAGCACAACACAGGGGAAAATGGGAAGCCTCCTTTCCTCTCCTAGGTGTGTGTAAAAGCACAGTTGGAAAGCGAGGATCTTATATGGGCAGTAAAAGTGGCAAAAGAACTGTGTGGTTTTTCTGTCTGGTGAAAACTGTTAATTACTGCTCTGGGATACCCTTGTTTTTTAAAGGAATAAAAAAAAATCGAGGAGAAATTCTATTTATGACATTAGATATTTCTTTTTTTTTTTAATTATACAACATTATTAAAATGTTGACATTGAAATTCATTTAACTGAAGTGTGTTCATTTAGAAAATGCTGAGAAACCTGTGGTTCCACTTAAACAGTTCTACACACATGAATCCATACCCAGTAAAGCTGCTGGTAGGTATACTCATAGCATATGTAGCACATCACCACTGAAATCTGGTAACCATGCAGGGACTATGAACAAGCCCATCGGTGTATTTTCTCTCACTGCACTCTGAGGCCAACCAAAGAACATTGTGGTGCACTGACTAATGCTTGAAAAGATTCTGGGTTATATAATAAAAACTGTATTTACTGAGTTTCAGGTTCACATGGGGCACCTGAAGAAAAGGATGATCACAGGCTTGCCTGTCTTTTAGCTGTAGATAAGAGGGCAGTAAAAAGAAGAAGCCATTCATGATTTTAGCTTGAGTATCATTGAATTTAATGAGAAGTGAGTGGCTAAAACCTCACGCAACACTTTAAAGATACAGGGGTCACTCTCTCTTCTAGTCTGTTGGAATGACTGATAAACCAGCCAGGAACTATACAGAATCATAGAATGCAAGGTTGGAAGGGACCTCAAAGCCAAATAAATCTAAGTATAAAGGGAAATTACTTATTCAAAAATAGGGCAACTTGTAACTGACTACATGACAGCTGAACTGAGGTTCTGTGGAACTCTTTTGGAGACATCTCCATCAACTTACAAGTTTACAATATAAAACCAGCATAATAGAGCAAAACAGCAGAGCTTGCCTTTAATTAATTTTATTTAATGTATTTGCTTAGATGTAAATATTATATTAGAAAGCACCTATCTGAAGTGTCCTTTGATATTGATTCTGGACGTGAGCTGACAATACACGCTCACAGACCACAAGGCCACTGTATCTTGGACTGCTTCAAAAGAAATGTGACCAGCAGGTTGAGGGAGGCGATCCTGCCCCTCTACTCTGCTCTGGTGAGATCCCACCCGGAGTACTGTGTCCAGCTCTGGGGCTTCCAGCGTAAGAAGGACGTGGACCTGCTTGAGAGGGTCCAGAAGGCGGCCACAAAGATGATCAGGGACCTGGAGCGTCTCCATTGTGAAGACAGGCTGAGAGAGTTGGGGGGTTGCTAAGCCTGGAAAAGGGAAGACTTCAGGGACACCTTACTGCACCATTCTAGTATTTAATGGGGGCTTGTAAGAGAAATGGGGACAGACTTTTCGGTAGGGTCTGTTGTGGTAGGACAGTGGGTAGTGGTTTTAAACTAAAAGAGGGTAGATTCAGATTAGGTAGAAGCAAGAATTAATTTTTTTTTTGCAGTGAGGATGGTGAAACACTGGCACAGGTTGCCCAGAGAGGTGGTAGATGCCCCATCCCTGAAAACATTCACTGTTATGTTGCCTGGGGCCCTAAGCAATGTGATCTATCTAATCGAAGATGTCTGTACTTATTGCAGGGGGTTGAGCTAGATGACCTTTAAAGGTCCCTTCCAACCCGAACTATTCTATCATTCTATGACTCTACGATTCTACAATTCTATGGTTCAACTCACATGAAGAATTACAGAAATACAGCAGGGATGAAATCAATCTTTGGCCACAACATAATGATGCTTACCAATGAGTAATTACAGAAGAAAATGTTCTGCCTACTGATTAGAATCAGTTATAAGTCTTCCCTCACCTTCTCACTGCCCATCTCTGACACATTTCAGATGACTATTTAACCAGTTTGTCTTTCCCAAACTTTGGGAGTTTGAAGAACTCCCAGAGGCCAAGATACTCAAGATACTCAATACTTGCCTTCGTCATGAAGGACAGTGTCAGTTGCTGTATTTAGGATGGTTTTATTTGGAGGAGGAATCTGAGGCAGGGAATGTGAGTGAACAGACTCTAAATACATATTTCTGATGAAAATGATGTTCGGAACACATTGGTAAAGAGAACAAGGCATTAAGAAGATCGTTATCTGCCAGAAATTCTTTCTTTTGTCATTTTCTCCTAGGAACATTACTGTATGTATTAGTGCCAACTAGAACAGCCACCCAGTCTTGAATTCCTGATTGGCTGGCACAATTCATTGTTTTTCACCCCAATTCAGGGATTTTTACAGCCATCACTCCCTGAGGCTTTATTAGACCTTGCCTCTCCAGATGAGTCCTTGAGCAAAGGAAGTGTTGCTGCAACCACGACAGTCCAAGGGAGAAGAATTCTAAGGAGTCATTTTCCTTTAGACAAACCTGGTAGAATTGGAAAGATGAGACACTTCTGGTGCACCAAAGTTCTTTTGCTCTGAAGAAAACACATTTGGCCATTTGTGTGTATTGTGTATAGAATGCTTCTTTGAGTCTTGTCATTAACAACTATCCTGGTTATATGGAAGCAGGCATCAGCATCTTAGTCCTGCATGAGTGTTTATATGAACATGTTCCTGGCTATCAGAAAAGGGTGGTGAGGGCTTCACAGTTATTGTTCCTGAGTGACTTGAGTGACATTTTCTCTGCTTTAGAAGCATCTTCACTTGCAGTCTCAGCTTGGGATCTGAAAGTCAAGCTGTGTATTTTCTGGCTCATACAACTCTGCTATTAAAACTTCATTACATCAAATTCTGCTCACAATTAAACCCTCATAAATAAATTGTCCTCTCAGTTTGCAAAGGAATAGTTGAGAAGGCAGCATTTGGTCCTGAAACTGGAAAGCATTTAACAAATCTTTTGGTGATATGTGAGCCAGAACAGAAATCAGGTTTTTTTCTCTCATACCTTTGTCAACACTAAGAAGTGAAAGAAAAAAAATGTTGTAAAATTTATTTTTACAAACAAAGAAAAAGTATTTGGATGGATAAAAATAGAGCCAGGGAATAGATCAGTTGAATGAAAGCATGCATTTTTTTTTTTTGCAGTTGCTTTTCAGAATAAGGACACATTTTAAGAAGGACACAGGTGTGTATTGGAATAAAGAATTTTATGGTATGTATGAAAGTGAGTCAGACTGTCTTGAGACTTCATATTCTTAACTTATAGGCAGAAAATAGTATTCTGACTAGTACTGTAGCTCCTCTAGCTTCATATGGGAGTTGAAATTGAAAGTAATAATAAACTGTAATGTTAATCACTCTTTTATTGGAATAGGGACTGAGGAGCTAGGGATCTAAGTTCTTTCTTTGACTCTTTTATTGAATCCCTAGCTGATTTGAAAAATATTAACTTAAATACCAGTTTGATGTTCATGCACTGGTACTGCTTTGTCCTGACCCACAGTCTCAGTGTCAGGCAGTTTCATCTCTCAGGCTACCAGCCCAACATGGCCAGAAGAACTGGCATGCGTGCCTATACACAAACAGGGTATTTCTTCATATTATTTCTCATGTAAGCACAGTGACAAAACATAGGACTACTGCATAGAAAGTGCAAAATACTGTTTCAAAGTGTCTCCTGGTGTCTAAGAAAAAAACCAAAACATTCTCAGCCAGCCCCAACACTTTTTCCTGTGGCAGCATCTCTGTTTCCTCAAGAAGCGTTTTCTGGAGCAAAAGCAGGACAAATTACAATACCATGCAGGGCACATTTCCCACATTACAAAGGAGGTTTAACCTTGTTAGAAATGAAAGGACTTTGCTCTTCTGGAATCTTAGGGACTGCGAAGTGATCCATATCACTAGGGATGGTGGTGAGCACCAATAGATTGAGAAAAAGTTTCTCTTTCCATCATCTGAGGAACCTGAGTTTCCTGAGGCTGCAGCACCAGACACTGCCCATCACAAATGCTTTCAGAACAAATCTTTCAGTGAGGCATGAGTCCTAAGACTATTCATCCCTCTCAAGACTCCTTCCTAACACTGACGGCAAAGTCAGATATCCTGTGCCTGCGCCTCTGAGCAACAAGCGGTCGGTCCATCTGGTACGGCTGTGTTGTGGCTCCTAGAAAGCTGAGTGTGATAGTACTACCCACTGCAAAACATGTTGGCTCATGCATTTTTTCAAACTTGTGCAATAGTTAGGCTGACCCACAGGATAATAGGATTTATAATGAAAGGAAAGAAAACAAAAACATTTCAGAGAAACTCAACATAATTCTTTGTGCACTCAGCACTTAGAAGCAATCTTTTTACTTATTCAAGCCTGCAAATTGGACTCTAAATGCTCTGCAGGCATCATGTGAACTGAGACTCCAGAGGATGCTCATGTTTTGATCCAATTTCAACTCACTTGCAATCACATGTCAGCCACCTGCCTTCCTTGACTCTCTATTGACCCAGCTGGATAGGGTTTTTTTTCAGTAAAACTGAGGATTTCAATGAAAACCAGATGTTCCATCTGATCCAAACTTTTCTGGGTAAATAAACGCTCACTCTGTTCCATCCACTTAGTTATAATGTACTAAAATATCTCCAATGGAAATGCTTTCACAGGCCATTTAGGAAAAATAAAGTCCCAGTTCTCCTAGAGAGGCATTGACCCTATGTGCTAATGAGGGAAATAATACTGGCAAGAGAGTCACTCGTGCCCTTGTTGCTGCCTGTTCTTCCTGTGCACTGTGGTGAGGTCTTAGAAGAGAAAAGAGCTTAACAGAGATCATGAAAGCCAGGAGAAAAAAGTCTTGGGTGGACTCTACAGCCCACAATTCGTTGTAAATGTGAGGAACATGGGAGGAGATTGAAACAGGAGGTGTTGGAAGGGAGTGTGATGCAGAGTGTATCAACCATGGATCAGGAATCTATCAAAACAATATTGGGGTAACTGGGGGCTGACTTCCAAGTCTTTGACTAATAGTGTTTGAGATGGCTTCATCAGCACCTAGCCAAAACTATTTGAGCATAAATAAACAAGTGTTCATTATTTTAGGAAGAATATGACCACCTTTTTTGGCAAATAAATAATTATTCTTATTCCTCTCTGTTAAGGAGAAAACTGTGGCTTTTATGGTCATCCCTGACCTCAGTGCTCTTTAGCTGGAGTTAGAGCTGACCATGGCATTTTTTTAGCAGATCTGTGAAAATATTTTTTATTCCCTTAGAATTCCAATGTAAATAAATTCTGCTGAACCATGTTTATATCACTTCATACTATGCAGAACTGAGAATCTTAGAAGAGGACAGCAAGCTATTTTAGTAATCAATTTAAAATCATTTTATATTAAAAAAAAAAGAGGAGGAAGACATACACCCTTCACTGTATTTCAAGCACAGCTGACTATAGTCCACTTGCTGTTGCTGGCTGCTTTTTATTTTTTGTGTTTGTAAAGGCTTATTAAGACATTTTGCAGACAAATGCAGTCCATCTCCAGGAGTCCCCAGAAGAGCTCTAGTGAGAAGCAGGGCTGAGCAATGTGAGTTGTGGGCAGCCTGCAAAAAAAAGGGCATTGCTTGCCCTGTGTGCCCAGTATCTTGCTCCTGAGGAAGGCAGAGGCTCCCTGGACACAGTTTTGCTTTGCCGTGAGCTCACAGAAGCTGGTGTGGGAGTTGCCTCTGGTGAGGAAGCAGCTCTTATCCCACAGCTCACATTGACTTATAGCAACAGCAGGAGTTGGGAAAGTAGTTGGAACTTGAATTTTGTGAATCTGCACTCCAGGGAGGTGAAATACTCTCAGTCAGCTTCAGTGGGAAGGGACTGGGTGAACCTAAAGAGATCTGAATGATTTTACTCTTTTTTCCACCTCTTCACATTGCTCCTTCCCCGCATCTATGTTTCAGAACCCCTTACAGACCTGATTTGTACCAGAGCTTGCATTGGTCAGTATGTATTTGATCCAAGGAATGGCGACTGGGACGACCAATTGGTCATGCATATTTCTGTGTAATAGTTAAGACCAAAGCTGCCTGTGGTGAGTTGCAGGAGAATTTTACAGCGGAGCATCTTGGCAAGAGCAAGGTGTCGGAACTAAGGAAAAATAAGCCAGACTGTATGTAAACTCTCAGGGAAGAATTCTTAGAGGCACACTGGTGGTTGAGACCTCTTAGAACAGTTAGGAACAGAGAAGAAAGCAGAGAACAGCTTTATATAGTTATATCCATCCCCAGAAGGAGGCTTCTCTAACACTTAAATTTGTCCTCTGCCTCCTGTGGGACACGGTAAAGCTCTGGGATCAGCAGTGAGAGAGGGCACAGTTTTTGCACACCGCTCTGAAGGTCTTGGTCCCTGCCAGCTGCAGCCCGTTCTCATGGGAAGTCTGAGCATCCTCTCTCCTGCCTCGTCCTCACTCCTAGAACTGCTCCATTAAAACAGGCATTTACAAAACACTGTCTGCTGAAAGCTGTGAATTGATCTCTATGTACAATATGCCTTAAGGCCATTCTGCAATAAAGGAAATGAGAATTGTTAAGTGGCTTGCTCAAGACTGAAGAGAGATCCCTGACTGGAGTTTGGAAGAGAAGGTAGAAACCATGCAGTGCATTTCCCAGGATGAACCCTGGGAAACCCTGGAAGACCCACACATCTCCTGTTGCTCTTCTGCTCGGAGAGTGACAATCACAGCTTCAGCCAAAGAGGCAGAAGTGTTTAGTGACATTTCTCTTAGTACCGAGATCTCAAACCTTTTCAGGTTGTCTGAAAAATATCTGGACTCGACTTAAAAACAAAGGAAGCTCTGCTTCTCACAGAACACAAAATCCAGCCCCAAACACCCCAGAGAGGCCATGAACTAAATGTGGTCTTGAGGGGAAACAATGTCAGGTTTTTAATCTAAGGGTTTTCTTTTACCAGATCCCAAGATGCTGGTTTAAGGTTGATAAATTGGAGATTAGAACATATACAGATTTTTCAACAAATTATGCAGTCACGTTATATTGAAGGATTTTTTAAAATAGAGAATCAAATGCATTTTAAGAAAATATGTAATGTCTTAGAGCCACTCTGGAGTTGGAACAAAATATGTTTTCTTTATTTAAAATATAATTTTTATGGATACATTAGACTTGGAGCCAGAGAAAACATTTTTAACTGCTGAGGTTTTACAGCCACTCTAGGGTTAGGAAAGAAAGCTGAAAAAATATTCTGCCTGGCAGATTTTTTAACGCTTCATTTAAAAGTAAAATAACAATAAAAAAATGTTAACCCTTCCACCTGTGCCATAGAGACACCTTTCATTTCATTTCCTCCCTCGCTGCTGCAATGAGCCCAAATTTGGGCCAACTTTTCTTGTGTGAAAAAGGGTCACCTCTTGGCTGAGGATCACAGCTAAGACATTGTGGTCCGTCCTTGGTCCACAACAGTAGCGAGTATCTTAACAGTTACCTTCAGTTTCTTGTGTGTAAAATGAAGATAAAATGTTCTTCCTGCTACCTGATTCATGTAAGTGTGTTGGGAAGAAATTTGGGCTGTTGTTGTATCTTGTTTGTATAATGATGCCTTTTGCAGAGAAACCTTCAGAGATACCTGCTTTTTTTTGACACAATTCAAGGCAATTAATGGCAGTCTGAATATCTGCTTCTGAAAGTTAAAATGTGAGTGTTCATTTGCTTAATCAAGTAGATAAAAAGGCATAATGTCTTGTTTTGTTAAAAACAAACACTTCTCCTCTCTAAGTGAAGTGTTACCCACAGGAAAGGACCCATAGAAAGTCCTAAGCAAACAGGATCTTCCAAACACCAGCATATTGGGAAAGCACAGGACCTGTCATGGTGCTTCATGCATTGCTAAGAGAGAAACACATGGCAAATTTGTGTATAATTCAGTGCCTAGTGAATCAAAGAAGCTTTCTATCCACATTTCCATCTGCATTTTCTCATGTTGAAATTCTTACAGGTAGAACCTGCAGATCCATGGATGAGAGTAGATCGTACTGGTGGACGTACCCTATGTAAAGAGGCAGAGGTACAGATACACTTTTTGTTTATGTGCACAAAGGGATTCAGTCAAATAATGGTGCGCTGTTCTCCCTCAGTCATCTGAGGACTTGTCCTGAAGTACTTCGTTTTCACATGTGGTAAATCAGAAGTCTGGCATCTGCTTCTGTGATACGTTCAATACAGGGTACCTGAAGTTTGATTTCTGCACAGTGCTTTTAGATGCACTTCCTTTGAATTGTGAGTGTTCCTGAACCGGGTGGTTTTGTCTGTAGCACAGCGCAAAAAGACATTCCCACAGTGTAGTTTTATAGCCCACAAAAGTGAAAAAAAAAAAAATAATAAAAATAAAGCCTAAAAAGAGAAGGAAAAGACATCTCATTCAGTCTCTTGCTTCATGAGAAGATTGGTGTTACAAATTAACACCTCACCTGACTCTATTTGAAAACATAAAAAACTGTAAGAATGATAAAAATTTTTCTCTTTCAACTGTAGAACCGACTTCTGAGAAGTAATACAGCCCACTGGCCCTCAGGATTTGGGGTCTACAGCAAGATATGAGGTATTCTTTTCATCTTTCCATGTTTCCATCTTGTTTCTCTACTCTATAGACGGTACTGATCTCCTAGTCTTACCTAGGTCACATGTAGGTTACTCTTAAACTCAGTAATGAAGATTTGATTTGGTTTATCTTCAGTCCTTAGATTGGAACTATAGACCACGTGCTGAATTCATGGTACAGCCTTTTGTAAAGTACTTGGAGATATATCGAAATGAGGAGATGTCTGACAACTTTGGTGTGATGTTGCTAGATGTGTAAAAGTTGTCAGTCTGCAAACACTTGCAAAAAGAATACTTATTTTCAGACATTAGTTCATGAAGTGAAAGTCTGCAGTTTTGAAAAAAAAAAACGACCAAAAACCCGAGAGGAAGCAGTGGGCTATCATACACATTTTCATTCACGTGCAACATGCTCTTTTTATTATTTCTAAGTGTGCCAGTAGAGTCAATTATTCCGATTTCTCTTTCATGTTCAAAAATGCCTCATTGTTACTACAGGACTTGGGCTCCAAACTTAGAGGAACATGAAAAACGCTAACAAGAAGCACTTGGTTGTGGTGGGAAGGAAAGCAAGTGATGAAAAAGAAAATCCTCTGACTATGTCAACGTCAAATACCTGAATCCAGGATTACATTTCAGTGATCAGTTCTTCTCAGCTCTGAGTTGTTCTGCAGGGATACTTTAGGAGACCGTCATAACTGCCAAACAAATGCTCTTTGGGATCCCCAGAAGCCCCCATGATTAGAAGTCCAGACAGACATCAGAAAGAAATGAAACAGCTGCACATACAGTTTGGGAGAGATGGATAATTTAAGGAAAGAGAGGAAGGTGAGGGTGAGGAGAGGTCTAGATAGGTAACAGTTTTTAAAATAATGAAAAATATGGAATACAGAAAGGCAAACCATTAGAAAGATTTGTTGAGAGACTGAAGGTGACCAGAGCAATGAAAGGTGTGTGCTTTCCCCAGCAATTTTTCAAGAATGGTGAGAGGAAGATGAGGTTCTTCGTGGGAGCCGAGAAGAAAATGTCAGACCCATGGGTTTCACTCACAGTGTGACTGGTGCCCTGAGTGAAGCTTGACTGCAAAACCTCAACTTGTGTCCTGGAAGAAATGGCAGCCTGGATCATGGAGATGCTGTAAACAGTGTTTAGGAAAAAAAATACCAAAATGTGTAGGCAATAATACAGGACAAAAGAAGGGAATCAGGGATTTATAAGCAGCATCAGTGAAGGGACAAGAGCAGTGTACTTTTGGGGCTATGTATGAGTGTTGTCTCTTTTGCAGTTTAAGTGCCAGGACTGCTCAGCTTTGCTTCATGGTTCTCACACCTATTTTGCTCATGAGACAACACTTTAACATCACCAGATGTAACCCAGATGGTACATATTAATTTCTGTATGGATGCTGGAAAATACATATATATTTTCCATTTGAAATCTTTTAAGTATGATTTTTATATTCATTTGAAAATTGTTAGTTTTAATTTGAGCCATAAGGCAGCCAAAATAGTGCTCCCAGGTGAATGAACATTTATCTATTCCACCCTGAATGATTCCAGGTTTCTGTGAGACTACTTTTGAAGGTGTGTGCTCATTTCATTTCAGGAATGATTCTCACTGGCTCAACAACAAAGTGTTACTGTCAAATGTCCATTATTATGCTGAATGGAAATGCTGGGGAGATAAATTTAGAACATCTTTCATCTCATTTTCAATATTAACAACTGTTCCATAGACTTGCCAGCAGACCCAAGTGTGTGACAAAGTAGAATGCCTTGATTTAAACATTTAATTATTTTTCTGTGTCAAACTTGATTTAATAAGTAATGATAACTTGAGTCAGACATGATCTTTAGATAATCAAGCAATTGAGATCACTCATCCGACAGAGCAGGAAGAAGTGGTGGCGATATTTGTCATAATAATCTGTGCAACATAAACACTGATATTTCCCTGGTGTTTGGTATCACTGAGAAAAGGTGATGAAAAACTGAAAAAATACTATACAGGTAGAATATCAAAATAGTATTAAAGAACAAACTTTGCCTGTTGGTTGGGAGCTCCTGATTCCTTTCATTCCTCCATCCCCTTTTCAGTCCTCTGCTTTCACCCCAAAACGGACACCATTTCTGCAACTGCATTTTCTAGGCTCAAAACCGGAATCCTAGGTGCTGTGTTTCTGCCAGATGTGGACTCTTTGCCCCAGAGCACAACAAGGACTAAGTAAGCGCTTAAAAATAGCAGTAAGTAAATAAATACATTCATCTTTTTTTAAAGCACTAACCTACTGTTATTTCTGTTGTATACGAGAAGATATACAGAAATGAAGATAAACCCAAAGCATCGGCTTTATGCCCTTAAGAACAACTGAAAAAGATATTTTCAGGCAAGTCTGGTCAGTCTTTGCTGTAATAAGTGTTATGCTATGAGACTGGAGAAAGCCTGATGTAAAAATATTATGCGCCTTGACCAGTTTGCTATCGGATGTTGTCAGAGAACAATCGCTAGATTAGACTGATTGTTAGTCTGATGAGTCACGACGGTGCCTTCACTCCATCATATCTTTCCCCTAAGTAACCTCTTATTGAAATAATGATTAGCTACTTCCTGTAAGTCCACTGCTAATTCCAGTTGTTATTCTCCAAGTTCTTTCTGGTTTGTAGCAATCAGTATTTACAGCATCCCTTTGGTAACACCAAACTCCAGCGCAATATTTCAGGTATATTCATAAGGTACAGTCACATCTAGAGAAAGTACCAAGGGACTTCCCAGCAGTAGACAATTAATGAGTATGACGAGGACTGTAAGGCATCCTGCAGTAGCAACGGCACACATTTTCCAGCAATCACTGCCCAGTGCTTTGGAAATAAACACTCTCATGTTATGCTGCTGCCTGTTAAATATCTTGGCATTTATCTCACAGCAGAGACCGTTTGCCTGTGCCAGGGTTCTGTTCCATTGACAATGTCTCTTAATTGCCCTGTTGTTTAAATAAACAAGACAAGATAATTAAGAGATAATGACAAAGAAATAGGATGTTAGTGATAATGGGTGGTTGATCCCTCTTCCTCTCTAACTTCACTATCTAGAGCAGCCCAGACTCTGCCTGCATGGAATCTCACAGCAACCTTTTGGAGTTTTGAAAGGGGCCTTTTGTCCTTGCTGTTTGTCTGAATTAATCAGTAAAACTGAAAAAGTCTGGAGGAAGAACTCAAGACTGAGAGTCTGAGGGGACTAAATGGCGTTAAGATTTTGCAGAAGTTAGGTGAAAATTAACTGAAGCGGGATGTTCACCTATTCAGAGATAGGAAGAATCCAATTTTAAAGTCTATGCATTCTCTTTGGACACTAATAAAATAGATCAGTGGTCCTTTCCATTCATTACCTTGTTTCTTCAACTGGGGCTAGTAGACAAAGATACAAATCCCAAAAGATTTGATATGTAGAAGTCTGGAAATATTTTTTTCTGACTCAGTCTACTAGGAAGCCATGAAGAGTGCAGGCTGATGGATCTCATTGCTCGTCTGAGATTTTTGATATATTTTGGTACTTAATTGTGTACGTATCAAGTGCTGAGTTCTGAACTCTGAGCCCTGAAGTGAACTTGACACCTGGGTGAATTTCACAACCAGGTAAAAGGGGCTAAGGCTGCCCAGGTGCCTCCTGTTGTAATCAAGGGCAAGACTGGGTTGGCCCCTGTGTTTGCCACCAAGAAGATCTTTTATCTCCACTGCTGGCTGCAACCCAGCAGGCGTTGAGTGGTGGGAACACATGCCATGCCAGACCTTGATGTGAGGGCTGGGCCCCCTCTGTTGTAAGAGGGCCATCCAGGAGGGGAGGCCAGGCCAAGCACACCCTGAAATGATGAGAAACAGCTGCCAATTAGGTGGTGATTAAAGGGTGGAGATAAAAGGCCAATAGAGCTCCTTATTGGGAGTTGCTGTTGTTGGGATCTGCTGCTGTGAGCTGCTGCTGGAGGAGTTTGTGAGTAGTTTTGTGGAGTCAAGGATAATGGATTGGGTAATGTATCTTTCTGGTATTTGTTGGATTGGTTTGTGCCTGGCTATGTTGGGATACAGGGCATGGTTGATAACTCCTTATGTTATTGTGTTTTTGGCCCAGTGTGCCTTTTCTTCTGTTGTGTCACCCACAGTGAGTGGATTTATTACTTCTTTTGTTCCCCCTGTGGTCAGCCATGCTATATAGTTTATGGAATCTGTCAAAATAGATAATAAAACCTGCATGAGTTTCACTGTATGTTTTCTGCTGATAGCCACCTCCTTTCTGTTGGGCCATGTAGTTAGCAAAACAATATAGTTGGCAGTGATGAGTTCTGCACATGATGATGCCATTGTACATTTCATGGTATGAAACCAGATTATTCTGGTGAAAACACATAGCTAAAAGCAAAGTGTATGAACTTCTGCTGAATAAAGCATGGTAGTGAAAGGAAAGAGTTCTCTGGACTATAATTGGAATGAAGGAAATATTGAACCTTCAACCAACACTCCCAGATCCCTTCTCAATGCTCATCTTTCCAGCCACTCATCCCCAAGCCTACAGTGTTGCCTGGGGTTGTTGTGACACAAGTGCAGGACTCAGCACTTGGCCTTGTTGAGTCTCATCCCATTGGCCTTGGCCCATCAATCCAGCCTGTTCAGATTCCTCTGTAGAGCCTCTCTACTTTCAAGCAGATCAACACAGCCACCTAAATTGATATTGTCAACAAACTTACTGAGGGTAGCCTTGATCTCCTCATTCAGGTAATTCATAAAGATATCAGAGAACTGCCCCAATAGTGAACCCTGAGGAACACTACTTATGATTGACCACTGACTGGATTTAACTCCATTCACCACCACTCTCTAGACTCAGCCATCCAGCCAATTTTTTTATCCAGTGTAGTGTGTGCCTATCTAAGCCGTGAGCAACCAGTTTCTCCAGGAGACTGCTGTAGGAAATGGTGTCAAAGATTTTGCTAAAGTCCAAATAAACAACATAGAATCATTATGGTTGGAAAGGACCTCCAGGATCATCTAGTCCAACCTTCATCCCAGCACCCCTAACCCCTAGATATAGCCTCAAGTGCTATATCTACTTGTTTTTTTTAAACACCTCCAGGGATGGTGACCCCACCACCTCCCTGGGNAAACCTCATTCAGTTGACTTCAGCCCATCACTCCAGTCTGTCCAAATCCCTCTGCAGAGCCTTCCTACCTTCAAGCAGATTGACACTCCTGCTGGGTTTCGTGTCATCTGCAAATTTACTGAGGATGCGTTCGATCCCCTCATCCAGGTGATTGATAAAGATATTAAAGAAGACTGGTCCCAAAACTGAGCCCTGAGGGGCACCGCTTGTGACTGCCCGCCAGCTGGATTTAACCCCATTTACCACAACTCTCTGGGCTCGGCCAGCCAGCCAGTTTCTAACCCAGTGAAGAGTCCACCTGTCTAAGCCTTTCCCTCATCCACTAAGTAGGTCACCTTTTCATCAAAGGAGATCAAGTTAGTCAAGCAGAAACAGCTTTTCATAAACCCATGGGCTGACTGGGCCTGATCACCTGGTTGTCCTCTATGTGCTGTGTGATGGCACTCAAGATGATCTACTCCATACCCTTTCCTGGCACCAAGGTCAGACTGACAGGCCTGTAGTTCCCTGGATCCTCCTTCTGGACCTTCCTGTAGATGGGCATCACATTTGCTAACCTCCAGTCAACTGGGACCTCCCAGCTGCTGGTAAATGATGGAAAGTGGCTTGGTCCCTCAGTACCCTTGGGTGGACCCCATCCAGCCCCATAGTCCTGTGTGTGTCTAAGCATTGCCATATGAGAAATTTTGCTTCTCATGTAGTGAAATGTAAGATCTACCAAGACACAAACACTCATCAACAATTTCAAGCATACTTCTGGCAACTGTGGCAGTGGCTGGTGCCATGCTAGCCTGCTGCAGGTTGAAGAATAAAGTACTTACATGATGCTTTAGAAGCATTAGGAAATCCTGTATGTCTTTTGAGCTTTGGTTTTTATTTTTTTTTATTAGCTGTTGTCTTCAGGGCAACGGACTAAATAGGTAGGTAGATGAATAGGTAGCTTTTATAAGGGCAGGGCTTCTGTTGGAGAAATAAATTATACTGCTGCTCAGGAAAGACAGAACTGTGTAATATTTCCATATAGCAGACTAGGAAGCTGGTTTATTGACATTGAGGAATTTGATCAAATCTGTACAACAGTTTGAAGGCAGAACTAAACCTGAAACTTGCACCCTTTAAGATCCTAGGGAAAAATGTTGCTAGAATAGCATGTTTGGATCGTTCTTTAAAGGATAATGAAGAGGATACCTATTTCAGGTACTTTGGGCAGAGAGAATGAGGATACCTGGTACACGGATCATCAGTAGATATCTGATACGTACATGTTTGTGTGAGCTGGAAACGAAAGACAACGACAGTGTGCTACAGTGCTGCCCACACCAGCAAATTGCTTTTGTGAAGAAGGACCTGATAGACAAATGCCCACTTCTGTGATTTTTATTACAGTAAGAATAGTATTTCTGTCATTTCATATTCATATATTTGATTCTGGCTTGCATTTTGGAGTCATCCACAGGCAAAAACACGGGTTCATTTTATTCCTGGGAATAGGAACTTGCTATGCCTCTATCCCCCAGGAAATCTCCTGGAATAATAGAAGCATTGAGTTTTAAAATGAATGTTGAGCATCTGATCAACTAACTGTGCTGGTATTAGAAAGAAACAAAGAAAAGACAAATAAAATGGAAGCTTATTTGCATCTGATTTACATTATCCTTGTAAGCATTGATTCCAATTTTATTTCATTCCTCTTAATACTATTCAGATTGCAGACTGTAACCTTGCTGCAAATTTACAGCTGAGTTTCATTGTTCATTTAATCATCTCAGGTGTTACTGAAATAGGGAACACTGCTGCTTGAAAGATTTCCCCTGGGGTTCATGGGAGCTGCTTATATCCTGAGGCTGGAGGAGGGGGCTTGCAGATGCATTCTGGCAGTGCAGCTCTGAATTTTGATGATCATCTGCTGAAAAATCACATGGGCCATGCTGTGTCAAGCCCATCATTGCTGTCTCCTTTCAGGCAGTAATTTGTCTCCGAGCTTGCTAGATAAGTTATGTCTTTTTCTTCTCCCTCCCTAAACCCTTGCTTCAACCTAAATATTTGCAATAACACACATTCATCTCTCTCTCCTTCCTCTTGTATGCAGGAACTAGCACACAGTGTCAACACTGGAGATATGTTTCAACCCAGCAGATTAGTTTGGTGAATTTGGTGTGGTAAACTCACAACACAAGATTCTTTGATAAACTTAAGTAACTGGAATTTACCACACAGGTTTCTTGTCAGGGACTGTTTCAATTTCTACTTCTTAGAGCGTTACTTGCTCTGGTTGAGATCCAAAAAGTTAACAGTCTCAGGTGATAGGTGGTAGTATCCATGATTGGAAATTCTGGTTTAAGTAATATGTTATAATGTTTGCTTAAAATCTATTGTGTCTGCAAGCAGCCCTGCCTGTAAAATTATTTACCGTTGAATATTTGCTGAATGCAAACACAAAAAGCATTAGCACATTCTAAGTTAATTTGTTCAAAAATTTAAACAAACATAAGTGAAAAAGCATTTTGAAATCTTTGTTTAGCTGTAGTCTGTTTCTATTGACATAAACCGACAAGAATCTCATGGCTGGGAGCTCTGAGCTGATCTTTCTATTTGAATTCTTCAAATCAATTTTTTTCCCCCATTTTTGACAGGCAAAATTGTGCTGGGATACTTTGCATGATGAACAAGTGAATAAATAAATAAAAGAATAAAAATTTCCCCTCAGGCAACAAATTTGCTGTTTTTAGTGCTGGAAGTGAGGGTTAAGTGCTATATGACAGAACCTACACCAGCTATTTCAAAAGGAGCTGCTCATTTTGATCAACAGCAAAACATTTTCCTTCAAATCTTGAGACTCCAGTCCCAGTTGGAGCAGCAACCTTTCCCCTATAATTAATTTTTGTGTGCTGTAGTCCATTAGAGAAGAGACTGACAGCCTCTGGACACAGATTACTGTCTTATGTATGGCCCAAAGGAACATTATGGTCTTAATTAAAGGTGGCTTAGTATGTCAGCCATTGTAATAGTTTGAGCATTTTTAATAGTGTGTCAGTATCTCACCACCTTAAAAGAATTCTAGTAGCAGACAAACTAAGTAATTTAAAGGCAGCTCATGTTCTCTGTAAGTTTTGCAGGACTGCTATTGGGAATACTTGATAATTTATGAAGGCTTACACCACCAAATTAATTACATTTTCCTGATGCCACATGTCTTTTTCATACAAGCAAGCTCTGAATTATAAGTAACAATACAGTCCTTGTTCATTCCTTCAGTACAGGAGGCAGCTTACTAATAACACTGGTAGAATTCAGTTGGTGTATTTTAGAAGTGTCATTTATTAAATCATCGCTCCTGTTAAGGTGGTGTATACTCCTCTGGTAAGACCCCTGATTTCTGCTGTGTGTATTACTGAATCTCAGTTCTGAGTTTTCAACATGGATTGGATTCAGAAGAATTTTTTTACACAGTTTTGAAAAAATAAGTTTGCAGGAAGTGGCCAGTGCAGAGACTTGCTGTAATACACAGGAGGTACAAAGCCCCACACTCTACTGTTTTGTGTTAGAAAGAGGTTATAGTACAAGCCTCTGTTCTGACAGGCAAAAACTTCTCGGGGTCCTTACCATAGAGAACTCGTTGTTCTCTGTTGTCAGCGGGCTTCCTCTGAGGCCCTGCAATCTTGAATTGTGCTTAGGTTTTGTATAACAGATACTTCTTGGAAAGTCTGACAAACTCACTAAAGAGGCTGGCTTAGAAAGAATGAATATTTTTCTTTCTTTCTTTTTTTTTTTTTTTTTGTTAAAATAAACCCAGTTTGAATAGATGATGTATAAACACGGCTAAATACTGAACTTTCATTTAGTAAGGAGACAAATAAATGGAATATCTATTTTCTTGAATAAGATCTTAGAATATTGGAACTTTCTTCTGTAACTCTTTCACTTTTTTTCGTGATTTGTATGAAGAGGATAGAAGAGAATCTAGGGCTACTTTTGGAATAATTTTCAAGCAAGTGATTTGTACAATGAAACATGCTTACACCATACACTACTATGTGAAATAAAAATTGGATTGGGGATAAAATTCCAGGAGGAGAATTTTCCACAGGAAATACCACTTTCCTGCAGTTCCTTTAAATACTGGCATTTGGTCCATGAAAGAAACTTGCTGTTGTGACTTTTCAGGAATTCGAGGGAATTTAATGAGCTGGTACCCTGTATGCTCAGTCTTGAAAGTAAAGAAAAAGCTACTTCCATCTAGCAAAGAGCAGAAGAAAAGAAGAAAACCACCGTGTCTGTCCTCATCCCTTTAAATAAACCATGGATTTCAAAGCTGATTGAATTGTGTAAATAACATAATTCTAAAACAGTTTATTTCATTCTCCAAACAAACAAATATGGCACAGCCCCAGTCAGAATAGAAAATTAAGTAAGGAAAATTAAATACAAATAAATCCTCTCAATGCAACTTTAAGAACTTGGTAAACCATTGGTACTCGGAATGTATTTTGATGTTAGGCATTTTCAGAGTGGATCCCGAAGCAACAGATCCCAAAGCTAATTGCAATCTGATTATTTTCTATTTTCCGTTGTCTTTGTTGGGTTGCCTCATTGCTGCAAAGACTTATAGAAACCATGGTATTTAAGAATTTGCATTAAACTTTGTGGTGTTAATAGTTGACTTAATGTAGATTGCACGGTGTTTTCAGAATCTGGACATGGTCACTACTAACCATTTGAGCTATTACAGTTATTTATAATGCAGTTTTTCCCAAGAAAACACAACCCACCCTCTCATTTTTTAAATAAATATTGAATAAACCAGCTTTATTTCAGTGCATATTGAAGTCAACTTTCAAAGACAAGGCAGGATGTGGGAGACTCATGTCCTTTTTTGACTTTTTCTCTTGGAGGAAGTTGCCAGGTTCTTATGGGGACAGAGGAAGTGGGAGTCAGAAGAACAGATGGTTTGAGGAATGAATCAGGAATGCTGAAATGTTTGCTGGGATGAGAGGCCTGGAATTTGGTTGTCTTGGAGGTGGAGCATGATTTAGGTTGAAAGATAAGCCAAAAAGAAGAGACCAAATTAACACTGGAAAAAAGTTGGTGGGTTCACAAGACTTCTGTCAGAAATGTTTTGTCAAAACCATGTGGGACTGAAGGAACCAAATACAGGGATAAATTGAATCTGACATTAGCAGTGCTGACTATTGGTTGAAAAGGGGATAGATAAGGGAGAGTAAATAATGGAGAAAACCAAATCTATACGATGGAAGGGAAAGCAGGGAACAGAGAGGATGAGTTCTGTTTAGTGATGCTGACAAGCTAATTATAGGATACTGATGGCTGACAGTGAAAGAGACCAGATCATGGGTGATCACTGGGTGCATGATTGAACTTTGTAGTAAGGACAAATAGTGGAGAGGGATGTGGAGGGGTTAGTTGTCAAGTCAGTGGCAGCAACACAAAGGAGAAGTCAAATATTGCATGGTTCTGGAGTTGAAGGAAGAGGTGGAAATATGTAAGAAAACTGAGCGAAAGACATTCTTGCCACATGGCTGGAATCAGTTGCCCTGTGGATGGTAAAAGAAGGCTGCACTTGCTATCTGCTACTACTTTAACTGGAAGTGTTTGATCCACCCAGGCTCTCACACCCTTTTGATCTCCTGCTAGAGTCTTGCTTGGCAATAGATACACTGAAAAGATAGGTTCAGGCACAGATACCCAGATCTCTGTGAAAATCAGCAACTTGGGAGAATGAAATTGGGAGAGGGAAGGAAGTGAGAGAAGGGAGTCAGCCTAGGAATGAGGATGTGATAGTTAGGAAAGAAAAGGTAGAAAGGACAGAGATATTAGGAACAAGCCTAGAAGGGGAAGAGGAGCAGTATTGCAGTGTATTCTGTATTTGCCTTCATGTGAAGAGCAGTGGTGCTGGGAGAGAAGAAGGAGGAAAAATCCCCTGGAGCTAACAGGAACATGACAAAAGTGTGATGAAGGAGAGAATGGAGCTGTAGGATGCAGAGGATAAAAAGAAGCAGGGCAAAATTCTGCAAAATAGGATTGGGTTGACAAGAGCCTGTTTCAACACAATTATTGAGAAACACAACTGAGAAAAACCTCAAAAGGTACTGTGAAAGCTGTGTGTATAGATACACTATATATACACATTATAGTCTTAATTAAAGGTGGAATACACTGGAGGATCTTGGATCCTCCTCCTAGAGAGGAGTGTATATGTTACTGGACAATCACACTACAAGACCAGTGCAGGAGAAATAATCTTGGAGCTAGCAGCTCTCCAGCACTTGACTTAACACTTCTCGTGAGGTCTTCTGCTCCAATATTTTCTTTTCTGCTGCATTATGGAACCATGCTCCACTTTTCAGCTGTATCAGTGGCATCTCTCTTAAAGGTCAGGATCCAAATATTAGTGATTTTGCAGAGAAGACCATGCTGAAATAATGGTGGATTACATTTTCTGCTGCATTTAGTCTTCAGCTCTGAATAATGTTTGGTCATCTTCAAGTTATGTTAAGTAAAATGGATGCTGAAGGCCTTCCAGGTAGCAACATCTGGCTGTGCTACTTTACAGTACAAAAAATGCCTCAAGGAACTAAGCCTCAAGTAGTTCAGCATCTGTTTCAGGTTGTTTCAAGAGGTGGTATACTTCTTGTAAGCTTGCCCATGAAGAATTCTTACATGAGCTTTGACAGCAGCAACATTTTCTTGCTTTCTCTGCAGCATGCAGTTAGAAGCTATTTTTTTTTTTAAGGATTTGTTTGTATTCTGAAATTTAAATCTATCTGAAAGTGGCTGGTAAAAGCTATGTTAATTGAAAATCAATAATACTGCAAATGCTTGCAAGGGCATAGGTGTTCTCAACAGCCCTTCACAAAGTAAGGACTTTGTAGCTTGAATGGTACTGAACGTGTTTTGTTCGCATTTTCTTAAAACTAAAGGAAACCCAGGTCTTTGTTAACCCATTCAGGAGTTTACCATTCGTTCTCATTCCCTTTCTTCTGACAGCAACAATGCCCTTTAACTCCTCTTTGTTACTAATAGGAAAAATTCCCTGTAACTGTTGCACAGCAGACAATAACCGTAATCAAAATCCCTCCTAGAAGACAAAGGATGTTTAGGGTCATGATAATGTTTAGTAGACAGTTGGACTTGATGATCTTGAAGGTTGTTTCTGACCTTAATGATTCTATGATACTATGTACATTTGATTTCTGACCAAAAATAAGATTCTTCATCTTTTGTTCTGTCTTGAGCCAATGAATCCCGAGTTTACACAGGTTACAAAATCGAGATTGTTTTTTTTTTTAACTAAACCTGAAATCTAACAAGTCAGAAAGAACACCAGTTAAATACTATCATAACTTTTTAGTGATACACATAGAGATTGACAACGTCTGCCCTAGGCCAAGGTATATTAACTGGGAACCACAAGATGGTGCTGCTATAACTGGCCTGCTTTTAGTTTAGCTTGGCTAGATAAACATGAAAACTCTTTGCCTTCTTTCCTAAAGAAGTAACAAGAAATGACTCAACGTGAATCAGTAACTCTGTTGTTCCACAACACATTTACAGCAGTGTGGAATTTGTTTTCAAAGTGTCAGGATGACAGACAGAGCTACATCCTCCTCTCTCCTGTAGCACCTCTGATAGTTGGGCAACTCTACCTTTTGGGACCTTCTTTATAAAAAAATATGATTATATTACAAGTAATTGTCCACTGTAGAATGTATTAAAGAGGAAGTAATGTGAGATTGCTGATGGTGGTATATCCAGGCACAAAGCTGCAGCCAGTTCTATGCATATTCTAGTACCTGTTGCCATAGCTTTAATAGGAGAAGTATATCCTACACTTGTAATGATTTGAAAGGGAAGGCCAGACCAGTTGGGTATTTGCCAGCCACAACAGGGTGTGAATAATTCTCTCAGCTCTATACAAATTCACCACAGTTCTCCTTAGAGCCACAAAGTATTTGGGATCCAGAGCTGATCCCTAAGAAAATAACAGTCACAGACTTTATAGCAAAAGTCTCCAAGGATTATCATAAAGGCCTTTCTAATGCATTTTACTGGGAAACCTAGGAGCTAATTACCTTTACCTGCCTCCCCTCCCCCCTGCTGAATTTATATTCCTCCAGCTGCTGCCCCTGTCCCCTGGGTACACCAATGGACATGTGGAGGTCCACATGAGCAGGAGGCTGCTGTGCTGATTTTAAAATTCCTCCTGTTCCCTCATGCCAGTTTTTCTTTGTCAGGGATGCTGTGCTACATCATGCCCGTGCCTCAGGATCACCAGTCCCTCCAGTCGGCACTCTGAAACGCCCAGCAAAGGTGACTTTGTGTTGTGGCAGAGGACAGTGCTTGGGGGCATTCATTGGCACACATTCCTTTCTGCCATTTCTGCTGCAGGGTTACAACGGCTGGCAGATGACTGTGAGCATCCAGGAGCTTTAATACGTCCCAGAAAAGTCCCAATGGAGTTTTTCTCAGAGTCTTTGCATTGTGCCACCCTCATTAGTTTGCCTGTATTGCTTTTCCCAGTTGAAGTGAAACTGCTAAATGAAAGGGACATCTTTTGTTGTAATAATAACATTAATCCCTGCTGGATTAGGATTGACTTTATCTATCTATTACCGAAAAACGACAGCAAAAAGGTGTATGCAGGAGCACGTTGAATAGGCCCATAATAAGAATGTTGTTGTTACAGTGAACTCAATAAATAGCCTGTTGGCTGCAATGAAATAGGAGCTTAGAATAAACTGTACTGAGAAATAGCATGGATATGTCCATGTCAACCATGAAGGAATCATGAAGGACAAATTAGAAGAGTCAAACCTTTTCCTGGAACTAAAATGCCATTGTTATGAGCACACACATGCATAGCAGTAGTGCATTCTTTCTTTCTTTAGCACGTTTTCACTGAGGAGTATTACTAAAATGTTATGAGAGACAGTTCTTGAAATATGATATGATTTATCTGGAAGCAGAATGAACTCAATGTGTTGCTATATAGTCTGGGCTTGTGTGAATGTGTTCCTATTTTAACACGCTGAAGACTGATGTTGAGTTGATACCTACACATAGAGGCTTCTTCACAGCTCTTGAAACTGTGCCTTCTTGGTTTGCTCTGCTGACTTCCGTGAACATTTTTATTTGTTTTGTCTCTCCCATCATGCCAGTGCTGTTGGTTGGGTTTGTGATACTGAAGGGAGTGTTTTGGTTTTGCTGGGTGGTCATGAATAGTAATTGAGAACTCCTGTAGGTGGGAACAACCTTTTCTTAAACCTGACCCCTCCGCCAGGCATCACACACGCACTGAAATAAGTCTGTGAGAAGAGGAAGGGCCTCTGCCAGAAAGGTGCTGTTCATGTGGTGGGGAAAATCCACCTCCAGTCTTAACTGTTGACCAAATCATTGTCATTTCAGAACTACTCCTTATACTCCTTATATATATATCTCTGGTGGGGTCTGTGCCATACAAATCCTCCTTTCTTAGTGGCTCTCACCTTTGCTTCTTCTCTGTGCTGGGGCAGAGAAGGATTTCTTTCTCTTTCTGGCTAAAGAAGGTGAGGTTGGAAGGAGAAATAGCTTGGGTGGCCGAGTTGCAGGTGGCAAAAGAGCTGGGAAGGGTCTCCAGATGGCTGACGTAAGGGTTCATAAAACGATGAGGGCCCAACCCTCATCATTCCTTTAAACCTAAATATTTGTATGTGTTACCAAACCATCATGTAAAACTTTATAAATGCTTTCATATGTTGAACTACAGATTAACTGTGCTGCTTATGATGATAATTAAAACCACAAATATAACATATTGTGAAAAATATCACATGCACATTTAATTATGATTCAAATTTCCAGGCGTAAAGTCAAGGAAAGGAATTACTGGGTGCCTCTTAAAAAGTTGTTCTTTCAAGTTGTAACTGCCTGATGTAGACAAAAATATAACCTGCTTTGCACAAACTGCAACTCAAAATGGAAGAGTTTGATCTTTTGACTTCTGCAACCCCATTCTAACATGATCCTGCACTGAGCTTTCTATTTACCTACAATTTTGGGCCTAGTTCTCCACTAAAGATATGTCTAAACAGTGCAATTGTGCTCTGCAGGAGAGGGACCCCAACCAACTCTGATCAGGCAGGAGTATCTGCACTGCAAACTGCTGTGATGTGCACAAAAACTGTGGAGAGAGTTGGGACCGTCATGGTGTTAGCATGCTCTGCGTGGGGCTACTCTGAGGGACCTTTACACCATTCTTTACTTAGCAAAAGAGATGTGTTTAAACTACATGTGTGAAACAAGTAGTAGTAAAAGTTTAATGACCCAGGGAAACCATTAAAAATACTGAAGTAGGTTGTTGTTTTTTTTTTTTTCAAATATTAGAAGCATTCAAAATTAGCAATAATGAATAATTTTTAAAAAGAGATTAAAATTTAGTGTCATAGGTCATGTTTAGGATTCAAACAGATAGAGATCTTAGGATATTTAAGGCAGCAATCTCGAAAATATTTTTTTATGTTTGTTTTAAAAAAGAAGCCATTTTTCTTCTATAAAATGTTTTGTCAAGGTTGTTGAGCATTTTTCTGTTATTTTGTTTTATGTAGCATTTTCTTCTCCTTTGGATTTCTGAAAATTTTCAATTAATTTTTTTCTCAATTTAAATTCTTCATAAACAAATCATCAAAAATCAACAAAGCCATATTTCTTTTCATTAAAATAATTTTTTTTTCCAACAAAAGGTAATATTTTAAGAATTCAACAACAGTTTTTGTGAAATATTACACCTTGGGAGAAAAAAAAAAACACACAGAAAAAAGAAGTGATACTTCTGACAAAAAAAAAAAAAAAAGGGGGATGTTGAATTCTGAGCAGCTGCAATCCAAAACAACACCTTGCAGAGTGTCAAGAAATCATAGCTATGGAGTCAGCAAAATCCAGGTGTAAAGGGCTCCCTCTCTCCCTCCATCTGTGGAGCACGCAGGGCTGCGATGTTTGCTGCGCACTGGAGTCTACTGGGATGTTATTGTCTTGGGAAGTCTTGCTGGCAGCCTTCTCTGGGAATCTGAATGCAGCGTGAGAGAAGCATCACTCTGGGTTGTTTGGCTTGAACCTTGCACTCTGCCTGCCATGACACATAGTAGTATTATTGCTATTATTTTTAAGGTTGGGGTATTATTTTTATTTTTTGCTCTGCATTAATGTAACCAAGATGAGAACAGCAGCATATGCACAACAAAGCTGCCAACAGAGGAAATATCAGGCTTACAGTACTTCTTTGCACCACAGTTGCTTATCAATGAAGCGTATATATAGCCTAATTAACATAACTGGAACGACTATAATTATGCTATCATTTTGTTTACTTTAGCACATTCTGTTGAGGTATATGGGTAGCAATATTTGTTATTGAAATATTCCCCCTTGCTACGTTCAGGCTGTTTAATTATCCTGTTAGTCTATTTTATTTATGGTGTGATGTAGTTGCTTAAAAGCGAGGAAAGCGTTGAAGTCCACAAACTCCTGGCTTACATACACTTCTCTGTTTTGGATCTTGGACACAATCTGATAAAGCTTTGAGTAGTTCTTACTCATGCAAATACAGCGGTCCTGTTATAATTAATGTCACTATTGGCTTAAATAAGACCGGAGAATAGAAACCTAAAAATAAAAGTAATCAAGAACATACACGGCAAAAAGCCTTTCAAGCTTCCCATTTGAGAAAATGCACTGCAAAAGCGAAGCTGCTGGTTTTGGGATAGCACTGCTAGGCAAAGACAATGAAGAAAAACAATATCAAACATTTCTTTTCCCTGGCTTAGACTGCCCTACTGAAGTGAATTTGTGTCCGTTTTTGGTAAAAGCAGGATATCTCTCCCATAAATGTTTCCAAAGATGGTTCTTTGTGCAGGCAGGATGATGCTTGCCTCAGCTTTTGTATAGTCCACAAGGGCACACGCATCTTCATGGCTTCCCTGGTGGTGTCACCAGTGCTCCCTGTGTCAATGAAAGTCTGGGTATCCTCGGTGCGTTGCAGTGTGACTGCAGCTCATGCGAGGCAACCACAGCATATTCGTAACCCTCATGCCCTTGTCTTAGAGCAGGAGTGGAAGGAAAGGGAAGACAATATAGATACCTAATTTCAAGACACCAAATATAAAAGGATGGGGGGAATTTACTGTTGTGGTTTTTTGTGTTTGTTTTTTTTTTCTTGCAAATTGCAATCAGACCACAGTCAAAAGAAGAAGAATAAATGAAGCAGCAGCACATTCCAAGCCTGCGTTTCTTTACCACTCTTGGTCAGACACCATATGTAAATGAATACTGCTTACATGCAAGCTCTCCCTTAGAGTTACATCACCTACTCCTAATAAAGGCTCAATATGTGGAACTTAATAATCTACCAGATGTTTTTATTTACCAGTTCTTATTTTCTATTTAAAATTGCTCGTGGGGTTTTCTGGTCACTTGAATCTAATTTAAATGAGTAGACCCAAATTAGTCTTTGACAATACATCATTAAAGTGCACAGTTTTACATAAGAGATGGATTTTATCCGCAGACCATATTTTTTTTTAAACAATAAAGTAATCTGTTACTGGAGCACAACCACATATATACTCTTTCTAACCCCTGGTCATCCCCATGAATGTGAAAAATTGAGGACCTAACCTTTGCAGACAAATGTACACGTGTGCGTCTCCATCTCTCTCGCTGCCATCCCAAGGTCTTTAGTATTGAAATGGTAGCTGATTCTCTCTCCTTTTCTTAAACAAAGCATAAAATCAGAGAGATGACTGAGTCTCAGAGCCAAGTATCTCAATGTCCAGTGACAGCAGCGAAAATTGTGCCTTAGGAACTTCAGGATTGGACTGCTATGGCAGGGCATGAAACAAGTCATGATTTTTTATCTACCTCCTGATCTCTTCCTCTGGCATATTTGTGGCATTTGCTCTCTAACTGTAGCCCATTAGTTGGTAACAGGGAGCACAGAACTGGTTTGTGTGCTCTAAAGAGGAGAGACCAGGTGTTGTCACATGCCTGGTCCATAGCTGGACCTGCTGATCTTTGTCTTCCCCTTTCATGCTCCTGTTTTAGACAATGCATATGCAAATATATTTCTGCTGCTTGTTAAATCGTCCTTGAAGTCCAACCTTTTCTATCCTTAGCTTGGCTTGTCTTAAGTACACTTCAAGTCATTCTAGGGTTTTCTAGATGTGTGCTGTTTTAATAGGATTTATACAAATAGGCACTGGTTTCACTTGCTAAAAAAGATATGCTTTAATTTTCCACTGTGCTTTATTAAATTCAGAATGAGGAAATGAAATCCCTTCTAGTTTAAACAACTTTCTAGTATTCTGCAGTTGTGTGTAGGAACAACAACCTCACAGTATCTGAACACAGGGCCCTGCCACCTCAGAGTGGTGATGTGAGACCCTCTCCCCTTGCTTGAAGAGAATCACATTCTATCTGCTGAGGCTCTCTGTAAAACCATTCTGTGAATCATTTTATTGTTGGGGAAAGTAAACAGAATTTTGCCCTTTATTTTGGTGTTGTATGTGCTTGCTGCTTGAACTCTTGCCCTCCTCAGCCCTTGTGCTACCATAAACACTGTTTCTGTTTCCCTTCTCTTCCCATGCAGTCCCTTTGCCCTTTTTTCTCCTCTCTCACAGCTCATATTTCCCTTATACCAGGTTATCTTAACAGTTGATATTAAACTCCACTGATAACCACATGGCATTTGTGCGGCTGCATTCCCCACTCAAACTTTCTCCACGCCTTTCTTGTTTACTTGAGGTGCAGGTGACAGCAGCACAGGCTGGAAGGACCAGCTGGTGCTGTCAGAAGGAGCAATAGGTAAAGCTTTACCTGAACAAACCTAAGCTCTGGTGGTCACTAACACCTTGTCTGTGTGCCCAGCCTACTGGTTTATGCAACTGGGAATCAAGTAGTCCCCTTTGAAGAAGGGGATTTTTGAAAAGCACCAGAATGAGCAAAGAATGAAAATCTTATTAAAGGTTTTGTGAGGATCCTCGAGTCCTGTCCACTGCTGTGGTCTACAAAGAAGTGCCTGTAATGGGCAAGGTAAGAGCAGCAAGCAAGGAAAACAACTGCAGACAACCAAAATTGTTGTGAGAGCATCCGCTGCCTGATGTGTCTTCCTAAACTGGGATTACAGCAGGGCATAGAGGCTCGTGACTAAAGAGCCTCAAAGGTATCTAACAGCCACAAATGGCAGAGGTTTCTGGAATATTTACATGTACACTTTACAAACACTGCTTTTCTACTAAGACCACATTGAAATATTAATTCATGTGCACTGGCTACCTCAAACCACTGCCTTTGCAGAGAATGGCTGCTGTGTAGAGTGCTTCTTTACCTACCTTAGTCATTTCCCAGCAGACAAGAAACTAATCCTTTTCTCAGATCAAAGCGTCTTTCATGACCCCAAACTGAGACACATCATGAAAATATTGCATTTTTATTCGAACCAGCCATTGTTTAATTGTGTTGGTTTTATCAGCAAATGGCTTTTATTTTAGAATTTCCCACATGTGACAAGTCATGTTGTAATGCATTACTTCAGGCCATATCTTTCATGTTGCATTAGAGTGAGAGGAGCTTAACATGGTTTGATGCTTAAAACCTGCTTCAAACATGGCACATGAAAGATTGGAAAGAGATGCATCTTTCAGGGGAAACAAAGAGTTTATAGATTTCATTTTTATTGACATTTTCCTCTCTTTTTAGTTTCAAACTAAAGTTAAATAGTGGGACTGTTAGAGAAAGACTTCATCAATGTGTCTACTTTTCTTATTTGTAAAAAGTCTATCAACTTCCAGTTGCTTGCTTGATTCTTGTTTTATGTTGTCCCAACTTTCTCACTGAGAGGAAAAGCTGCCGGGTGGCTATTAGGAAACAGTTTTCTAACCAAGCGGCTATTAAACTGGAGAAAAAGGTTCTCTTAGCAGGCCTGGTAACACAAGAAACAATTCTGCTTTTGAAAAATGAAGGTTTATATGGCTAAATCCCACATGGTCAACCTCTTAAATACTAAGTTATATTTAATTCTCTGATTCAAAGGTGAACATGGCAACTCTATCATAGAAATGAACATACTTGCCTCACAACAACAGTGAGGAAAAGAAAAAGAAAATCCTACTGATTTGTTAAAGGAGCTTCAAATAATTTAGTTTATCATATTGTAGTCAATTTACACTTAAACGTAGTAAAATTTCGTATTTTTCTTAGGAAAATAGCAAACGGAACATTGTAACTTTTGAAGTTTTTGTGTTTTTTTTTCTCCTAGAAAACTGTTATGTCAGGAAATGTTTTCCTGAAACACTTCTGAGCACGTGCTAACTTCTCCCATCCCCTGTGTACAAGTAACAGCATAAGCATGTTGCGGCTTAGAGACTGTCTGAGAGCTTTCTGCTTTCCTCACTACTTGCGTTTTATGTTCTCTGAGACTATTCCAATGTCATACTTGCAGCAAGAAACTGCAGTTAATTATGAACAAAAAGCAAGAGACTACAGTTCAATACGAACATGAGCAGGTTCATGATTCACGCTGGGCTAGACACCGATGGTTTTATTCACTCTGAATTGTCCTGTTTCGCTTCATGAGATCACAATAATTTCAGTGGTATGACTTGGACTATGAACTCAGTTCATTCTACATGTAGGTAACATATTACAGTTTTATGGACTTTTTCGGTGTCAGAATCTTTATTTCAACTGCACATTTCATCTGGTATAAATGCTAATATAACTGCAGCAACCTAATTCTCCATCATTTCAGGCTTTAAAATTATGATTTTAAAAGACATGTCTGGACCAGCCAAGAAGCAGAACCTGAAGGCAGGAAGCACGGGGTAAAATTATATAATTCCAGTGTATGAAATCAGAATACTTGACTAAAATAATCTTTTCTGGTGTCAAAATCTATTAAACTATAACTTTGTCTTCTGTCTCAGTGACAAGGATCTGTTCAAGAATAACCTCAGTTGAAATGGATGTGAATTATTTTATCTGTGTTTGCTTTTAACCTGCTTTAAACTTAAGTCAGATTCTAAGAATCCCCGTAACTGTCCTTCCAACACTTTGATTTAGCAGCTTTTCTAATTCACTTGATGAATTGCAACTATTAGTTTCTGAAGTAGCTCTCCAGTAGATGAAGCCAAAAGACGGAAGAAAACTCACTCTCAAGTCCCCAGACTTCTGCTTAAACAGTGGTCTAGCTTTAAAATGCCCCTTCTTCCATTTCTGAAGTTTCCTGTAACACAGCTGTTGGAAATAACAGGAGATTAACCTCAGTACAAGTTGCCCAAATGACATGTCAAACCAAGCAGCAATGATACGAGCAGGGGATGTGTTCTATATCTCATAGTTGGTTGTAAATGACTTGCGATAAATTAGAGATAATACCGAGAAAAATATTGTTGTTTCCAAAATGGGAATATTTCACACGCTTCTCTGGTTTCATAAAGACTAAGTACTTGGGGCCCTCTTTCACTGGCCTAAGAAGTGGTGGGGATAGAGGTGATGGTGTTTTCTAACTCATCACTACCAATGTGTCTGGATTTAAACAGAAAACAAAGGTAAACGTAACGCTCTTTGCCTCACTTGTTTCTAAATGAGATTTTGACAAGCTGGCATGATGCTGAGTCTCTCTGCCAACTGTTTGATTTAGTAAAATAACTCAAGAAGCAATGACTAGCATAACCTATAGATTTGCATGAAGACAGCGTGTCAAGAACTTACTGCAATGAATGCCATGATCCTACCATATGAACCGGCTCAGACTGCGGTAAGATCCAAATACTTAAGCAATAATTAAAGCTCTTTGCAGCAAGCCAACATAAATCTAGAAAGTCAGCCAGAATCTTGTACTAAATTTTTCCAGAGCATTGTGCCAGAGGATGTTAGCTGTATTAAGCACCTAACTAGGTATCCTGATTCGCAGTGCTGCTGAACACTTCTAGTGCCAGCTCACTGAATTCATACAGGTAACCACATGAGCAGCACTGGAAATTACTTATTCTAAGCAGATTTGCCAGAATGCCTGGAAGAGGTCTCTGGGAGCTTCCTACTTCCTCAGTGCACACTGCTGAGTCCTCCTGGTTGTTGCTGATTAGAAAAGATGCTTCCCTTTACGACCCCTAAAATACCAGCTCTTACATGCTCCATGCACATCTCCAGGGTTGCAGCTGAACAGCAGTGTGCATACAGCATGTTTAATATCTTAGTTCCCTGTTTTTCTCATTTGCCACCCTTTCAAAGAAAAATGCCTTCATGTAAACTAGTTACCTTCAAATCACCCTTAACGCAAGTCAGGTTAAGGTAAAAGGCAGACAAAAGTATGAATTCACAACATCCTAAGCAGACTATGAAGACAAAGGGTTTTGCAAGATATGGGCTGAATTAAAGAAAAAAAACCCTCAATCTGTCCTTATGAGGGTGAAATCAAAGTTATTTCTTTACTACAGTCACCTGAGGTGCTAAAGGTGCCTCAGTGCAAACCTCATCAGCAATTTTGGCCTCCGTCTTGCCCTCGGTGTCAAATTCTGTGCTTTGGAGAAAAGCTATCTTGGCTGAAGCCACCATCTCTAAACTGCCTCTCTGGAGGTCCTCGGGATTGCCACTCATGTGAGCCCTCTCATGTGAGCCCTCCCATGTGAGCGGCACAGGTCATTCCTTGGAAATTCAAACTGACTTCTCCTTTTCAGCCCTCTCATGAGAAGCACAACAGAGTTCAGCTCTTGGTGAACTTTAACCAATTTTTCATTTGTTATGTACAAAAATTTTCATTCCAAAAAACTAACTGGAAGTTCTAGTCTTTTAAGAGCCAGTCATGCAGTATGCAAAAGCTCTTGATAAAATATCTAAATAAATGTATCATGGAAAACAAATAAATCCTGGTGATGATAAAAGGCTAATCCAATAAACTAATCTGATCAAAAGATCGGTCTTGTAAAATCAATTACATTTATCTTCAAACACAAAGACATTGACAAGGTTCTTAGAAGAAATACATCCTCTGTAGGAATTAAACCACAAATTGATTTATGAATATACTCCCCCAAGAGAAACTAGAATATAATTCTTAAAGTGTCTCTATCAAGAACCAATAGGAATTTTGTCTCCTTTGTACTAGTTTAGCAACTCACTTGAAAACATGTAAACAATGTTTGGTATACAGCACGTGATTTATAGCATACACTGTTTTGTATCAGTGCTTTCAAGGAGAACAACAGCAAGCTGTAAAACCTCCTGCTCCAGATCATTCCTTCAAAATAGACCCAGTTCAGCTGCTCTGTGAGGACTAGTATTTCAAAGTGATGACTGGCAATTTATAAATCACTCACTTTGTTATTTGCAATGAGACAGCACATCTGTAATCCATTTTTTTTTTTTTCCCATTAATAACTGTGAGGATGCTGCTGCATTGATTGTTTCATATCATATACATTTCACTTTATTAACTAACCTTGAAAAAGAGCAGAGAGGAGCACTTTTCCCTGTTTTTTTGTTGCTGTTTTTTTCCACACTCAGGGAGTATTCCAAGATCAACTGCTTCAAATATGATATTGAACCAGCAGAAGCTCAACATTTTCATGGGTTTATTAATGGAATTCATATTGGAATCATTTATGTCTCATTCTCTTTTCAGACATGCACATCAAATGTGAAAACTGAGAAACACAAAGAGGAAATACTTTATTTCATTTTTAAAAGCAGTCAAACTGTTGAGTCACTTCAGGGTTGACTTTGGTAACAGTGTGACTTTGCATGCCTTTAGGATTTGTAAAACTGCCAAAAATAAGTTTTAGGAAACTGGTGGGACTAGACTACCAGGAGGGAGATTTAACAGCAAGAAGATTGATTACAACCAGTTCTGCTAAGGGATGGTTATAACTGGCCAAGGTGCGCTCCCTGCTTGCCCTGAGGCTGCACTGCCTGCTGAAATCTGGAAAAAAAAAACCAAACAACAAAAAAAAACCACAAAAGGTGTAACCTGCACTGTTTCTGTTTGCTATTCTAGCCTTCCTACCTCGGAAAATGATTACACAAATTGCAACAGGGTTTGTCCCAAAGACCTACCAGAAAAGAATCAAAGAAAAAGCTCCAATCATGCCAGCTATGAAATTTTCTCCTGCACAGAGCCAAGGAGCTCATGGCTAGCTGCAAAGAGGACTCGATAAAAAGCACACGTCACTGAGCAGAGCACAACTTTTCCACTTTGCCCACGTTTTCTTTTTTTTTTTTCTCGTCCAGTTTCATGTTTGGTGTAAAGATTTCTGTGTTAAAAGGCATTCTGTTTTGACCACTTTTAAACTTATATCAAGGTTTATATTGAGCCTTTGATTATTGAAGCATAATAATCTCCATTAATAAATCCTAGATAGGTAAATTGAAAAATTAACCTCCCAGGCAAAAAGAGATGCAGAACTGCATAGGAAATGTTGGATGCACACACCATCTACTTTGTAATGCGGATCCTAATCACCATTTAAGGTGTAAAATCGACGTGTTTAAAAATACCTTTACAGCAGGGTTCTCTCTCCGCTCCTGCCTAATATTGCTCATAAATCAAAAATACCAAAGATGAAATCATTGGCTTCATGTCACACTAAACATTCAAAATCATCCCAAAATCCTTTTGGGAAGCAGGCAAGATGCTCTCAAGTTCAGCTCCCTATAGATTGTAGATCAGTAGCACAAAGACGTAACATATAATTGGACTCAAGTGGTAGTCTGAGTTTATAAGAGGCCAAGGACAAATTAGTCCAAATTGCCTCCTGCTTTAAAAAGAGACATTTCAACATGGGCACAGTTCAAATTTGCAGCTGCCTGACCTGCAGATAAATATAAGGCTTTAACGCTTCCAGAAACTGAAGAGTGAACAATTTAGGTGTGTGAATACGAACATCAGCCCTTTTGACTGAGAGCATTTCTGTGAACATTTTGGCTTCAGGATGAACTCTGAATTTTTGAATTTATATCAAAGGGTACAAAACTCAACTTTAAACTCTAGAATATAAAGGGAAATGAAGACCAAAATGAAAGCAGCATGCAAATACTAACCGTGAAATGTTTCCAATAAATACCAGATATTGCTTTTTAATGTTATATGACATTTTACAGATGCAGAAAACAATCAGTTATCTATTGTCAGCCAATTAGTATATTAAAATATATACATATGCAAAAATCACTGACCTGATATCACATTTGAAATCATGTAAATGCTATGTGTTTAATTTATTTTAACAAGGGAGTTTTTAAATGACTAAACAATCATGCTGAATAATGGGAGAATAAAATCAGAAAAGGATCAGTCTACATTTTTTCTGTTTTACAGTCTCCAACTATCCGATAGCAGCTGCAGCATGTGGCAGAAGATTAGGGTTAAGTCTCTTTCGTTTGACTTGAAGTGGCAAATGAATTCCTAAAATTCAGGAGACAAAGAAGTTGTCTAGATTGGAACTTAGGTTCCCATTCACAACTGACTGTCAGTTACTACATGGTAGCATTGAGCACATTTCACACTTTGGGTAGAACAAACACATATGTGCTTCTCGAGAAAATGCTCACAATGTGTCAACAGTAGCATTTATAATAAAGTAAGCCTGGAAGGAGATGGAAGTGGCTAAGGTGTGAGCCCAGGACATAAAAGCATCTGCCTTCAAGTTCAGCTCAGGCTTTCTTGGTGATGTTGGACCAGTCGTGTGGCCTTTCATGTGCCTCAGTTTCCCTTCTGTATTGCAGGGCTAATAGCATCACTCTCCATCAAAAGGGAGAACAGTCCTGTAGATTTGTGATTCAAGCCTAGCTACCCTGGCAGGAAGAAACAACACATTGTGCTTCTCACTCTCTGGGGTTATTTTTGGACATTTTCAAGGGGGTAAAGAGATGAAAGCACCATCTGAATTGTACTCGCTTCTGTAAGAAAAGTAATGGTATCTATCAGATTTAATCAAGCTGTTTGCTTGCTTTTACTCTCCTCTACTTGAAACACTGCAGTATTTGTTTCCTTTGTAGTGTTTTGATGCAAAGTGTCTTCATTGGTTCAGCTTATACTCAAAGAGATTTAGAATTGGACACAACTTCTGAGTGTTACTTTTAGTGTTTGTTTGAAGAGCCTGACTCACAGCATCTGTCACATTCCCCGGGTGTGCTAGCATTTCAGCTGAAGCCTTGCAGTCACCTTTGTAAAGCAGTGGCCATTTTTTTTTATATATAAATGTAATGAGTAAATGGTTCCTGTGGAAAGAAGCAGGTAGAGTAGGAGATGACAGCTTCCAGTTTTACCTTCAGAGAGCATCACAGCTGCAGCTGGCTTGGGACTTGAGACCAGCCAAGGACTGTTAGGGCAGATCTTTTTTCCCATAGCCACAGGAGTTAGAAAGAACACATATTGACCAGTGCAGCACAACATAAAGCTAAGAAATAGGATGGAATTCTGGTGCACTAAAATCAACAACAAGCTGTTGTTGACTTCTGCTGCAGGAGAATTTCATCCTCAAGAATATAGCACTTCCCAGCAGAAGAATTATAGAATCATAGAACTGTTAAGGTTGGAAAAGACCTCCAAGATCATCAAGTCCAACCTCCTGCCCAACATCTCCATGACCACTAGACCATGTCCCAGAGTGCCACATCCACTCATTTTTTTAACACCTCCAGGGATGATGACTCCACCACTTCACTGGGCAGTCTGTTCCAATACTTAACTAAAAGGGAAGCAGACACCAGGCCCCCCGTACCTAAGCCTGCCAGCTCTCTGTGGCCCAGGGTTGCCCATCAGCAGAGCACTGAGACTCTTGAGGATCCTGTTTGTTACCTTTTCCCCAGGGAGTGGCTCCATCATCTTTCTCTCTCTCTCTTACTCCCTGATAGTCCTTAAGATTTCCAATTGCTCTTTCAACCCTACCACCCATCTGAGTGATTGAGTTAATCTCTCATCCAGGAGGAGGGGACCAGTTACCACCTCCTGGACTTGTGTCTTGCACTGGCAGAGCTCAGTGTCCTACCCATGGGTGCTGCTTCACAAACTGCACCACCCTGGGTGACACTGCTTTCCCAGCTGTCTAAAGCCCCCCAAAGCCCTCAGAAGAGCTCCTTGCTGGCCCTTTTCACCAACATTCCCTTTCCTCAGTGCAGACTGACCTGCACTGTTCTCCTTGGTGAGTGGAAGAGCAGGTCTTGCACATGTCTGCTCTTGCATGGTGCCACCCCATCATTTACACAGAGACTCTGAGCACTGGCTGTCTTCTACAAGGTGCCTGAGCTCACCATTGCTTCCTCAGCTGAAAAGGAATTGAGGATGCACACTGAGTAAATATTTTTGAAACTGTTATTTCAGCTCATTTCCACCCTTCCTCATCTTTCCCATCTCTTTTTCTTTTTCCCCCACTTCACACTCTTTCTCCTCTCTCTAATATTTCCAATCCCTGTTTTGAAGTCATTAACCTTGAAAACAAAAAAAAAACCCAAAAGAGCAACTCACTTGCCAAGCGCTAATACCTTGACAGATGCAGCATATAATCCAAGCTGTGAAGTCAAACAAACCTGTAACGTCTCACATCAGAAGCCCTCTCTCCCTCTGTGTGGGTTTCTACTCTATATCCTTTTTCCTTGATTACCTCATTCCTTTGTGAAGACTGAAACTCTTGAGACCACAACTACCCTAGTCTCTATAATAAATATATCACAGAAATGATGTGATTTATGGATTTTGGTAGTATTTTAACAATCCTGTTAGATGTCAGCATGGATTTATGACATGAATCCCTTGATCTTATAAAAACAGCCACAACAACCAAAAGCACAAGAGCCTCTAACTCTTAGCAATCTCTAGTGCTGTTTTGTCAATAGGGAGGATTAAGAGGACACACTGTATTAGTATGGGATTCACACTAAGGCTGCCCAGGAGATCCTGGGTCCCTCAAGTGTCACAGTTACTCAACTTCACACTGTTAGGACTTGTCGTTGGCAGTGAGGCTCACAGTAGGCATTTAACCCCTAGATCTATGCTTTAAAAATGCAAAATTGAACCTGGAAACACTTGAACCTGCAGGTCAAGTCCTTTAGCACAGAGGCAGCAGTGGATTTACAGCAATTTCTGTATGTAGGGAAACCACTAGAGGGAGGGAGAGGTCCACAGTGCCCGAGCAGCCCTTCCCGAGCCAGCTTCTTCATCTCCTCCATCATCAAAGACTAGGCCCTGCCTATTAATAGCGGGTGGGGACTTCGGTTTTGACCCTACTCGTAGGCCAAACGAAGGTGGCAGCAGTTCTCCAAGATCTTCAGTGTTTGGCCTCCAAAAATGGCCTAGCATCTTTTCTTCAGCCCCAAATGCTGCTCCCACATGGATGCAATTTCCCAGTACCAAGGCTGCAGGCCAGATGGACGTGTCCTGTGGGCTGAATGCGGCCCAGGAGCCTATGAGCTACAGCACCATATGTAAGTGGTGTTTTACACACATATCGAGTGTCAGGCCTCAGCTAAGTTGCAAATGAAGTATAATGCTACTACTGTAGCACAGTGGCCTTAATATCAGCCTGCAATGTGGAAGAGTCCTTCCTCCAAATCATTAGCAACAGATGAGCTCTGTGCTTATTAGAGGCCCCCAAGTATTTTGTAGCAAAAACACAACCAGAACAAAGTGTGTCTCCGTTCCTCCTCAGATGAGTTTTAGCAAAGAATTTAATAAAGATTTATAGGTTTTCAGAGATTGTTTTGAGCTTAGCCAAGGCCTTTTTTTTTTTTTTTTTTTTTTTTTTTTTTTTTTTTTAATCAGACTTTTCCGTGAGGGGCAGGGAAGGAAATGTTTTCAAGGTTATAGAAATTGAAGCAATATCTCAGGTATCTCCAATCTCACTCATTGTGCTACCAGCCTTTTAACTTGTGAGAGACCAAACTTTGTTTTTACAAGTCTCATTCAGAAAAGCTTTGTGTGAGTAATAAAATGTTAGGCCCTGTAAGCTTATGTTAATACTCGGGTCCCTGGGCTTTATTACATCTGGAAATCAAAAATTAATCCCATAAAATTTCCAAAAAGAAAATATGCAAAGGGTAAATAGGTGAAAGGTACCCTTTGTCACTACACATTAATTAAACTATTGAAGGCTTTTTGGGTGATTGGAGATGAGCAAATGGCAGAAGACAAATTTTACTGCTTCAAGGAACATGAAATGTTGCTAAGATATATTATTCTTTAGGGGTTTGATAGACATCATTCCAGTGTGAGTAAAGTGAAAGTCTTCTTTCCTGGTAAATTAAGATTCTAAGCATTCTGAAATGCTTTTCAGAGCAGATACTGGCCCCTACTACTTGACACCCACTCTTCAGATATTTGTAAACATTAATAACCCCTCTCAGTCTTCTCTTCTCCAGACTAAACAGTCCCAGGTCTCTCAGCCTTTCCTTGTAAGAGAGATGTGCCAGTCCCTTAATCATCTTTGTAGCCTCCGTTGGACTCTCTCTAGCATTTCCCTGTCCCTCTTGAACTGCAGAGCCCAGAACTGAACACAATACTTCAGATGTGGTCTCACCAGGGCAGAGTAGAGGAGGAGGAGAACCTCTCTCGACCTGCTGGTCACACTCTTCTTATGGCTTGGAGTAAGCATTTAAGCCTGAAGGGAGTACTCGGAGAGTACTCATGTGTTAATTACAGGGAGTAATACAGTAAGAGTTGGAGGAAGGACTGGTTTGGTGAACCTTGGAAATGATGATCGCTGTCAGCATAGAAGAAACATCTCAGGTCTGCTAATTTTTCCCATATACATTGTGCTCCCTCATCTACTGAGCATTCAGACTCGTTTCCAGCAGACTCTTTTTGGTTAGACCATACCTTTCCTGAGACACAGCAATCAAAACAGGACACAATACTCAAGATGAGTCATCAAAAGTAGGGAAAATAACAAAAGAATTACTTCACATATCTAGCATACTTTTTTTTGTGTTTGCATTTGTCCTGGCTGGGATTTGCTGTCTTTTTCTGCAGACCTGCTCTCCAGTTCTTATTTTTTCTCCTTGAAGCACACATCTGATTATGCTTACATGTGTTTTACTTACCCTGTTACAGAGCTGCATCCTGTTTATTCCAAGATCTTTTTTTTTTTTTTTTTTAATTTATCAAAGCCATTTGGAGCTTGGAGACATTGCTATGTGAACTCCTCATCTCACCATCTAAGTCTTTAATAAAAATATTTGTTTATTAAGGTCAGATCCAGACCCCTTCTCCAAAGTCCTATTTTGTTGATCAGTCCAATTGCCAAATGTTAGGGATTTCAGATTGAACATAAATCTGCATCTCTTATAGACAGGATCAACAAGTGGCTGTGCTGCTAAAAGCAGGGACAGAGTTTTCATACTCTACTAGAGCAGATAGTCCCATAGTCTGTCCCTAACATTGGCTGGTTTCAAGGGAAGATTTAAGAAACTGCAGAACAGGCGGCTGCAGAACCAAGGAAGATTGTGTTGTAACTAGAAAATTACAAGTCACAGTAGGATAGCACGTACTGAATTTCTGCCAGACAATATTATCTGGGATTCTGAACAAGGAAGAATGAATGAATGAAGAGCTCGTAGGGAAGAAAAACCTCATACCCAGTGAGAGAGGAAGTTGGGGTTTTTTAAGTTCCTGCCTGCTCAGCTTTGCAGGGGATCAGAAAACTGTTTCTGCCACAGACTTTTCTTATGGACCTTTAACAGATCAGTTAATCTCCGAGAATAAAATCTCTTCCTGATTCTGAGGGATATAGGTAGCTGAGATGTTTGAGGGGCTTCTTGATACTGTAAGTATCCAAAAAAAAAGTAGAAATAGAAAAGAAGCAAGCTCTGGAGATGGAAGGATGAAGCCAGAAGGAATCAAAGATTAATAAATGCCTTGACTGGAACATAGTTTGTGTCTGGTGAGGCACCTACTAAATTGAGAAGAGACATTGCACATCTTAGATAAGAGAACTGAGGAAAGAGAAGAGCTACCTGTGGTAAAAATAGATGGGTTTAAAGGTAGTCAAGTGAGAAGGAAAAGGATTTTGTTGTTTTATTCAAAGCATTTGGATTCCATATAGAATGTGTATGCAAAGTGGGATTTGTCAGTCATCAGTGATGAAAAGTCAAGTAAGAGACCAAGACGTGTGAGTTCCTTCAGGGCCAAAGTCAAAACAGGGTTAGGATACTGGAGCAAATCTAATGATGAGTTCCTCAGAACTCATTAAGAGATGACTCTGGGGCTGTATAAACCCCAGGGAAACGGAAGTTCTGCTTTGTGCTTAACTAGGGTGGCTCAAGAAGCAGCACAGTTCAGGACTTGGCATAGAAGCAGACACAAACTCCTAAATCTTCTGCAATACTAAATGTACTATCAAGAAACCCAGTGTTATGACATCTGAGGAGTTAGTAGGATTCATTGCGGCTGGAAACAAGGATCTCTCTCTCTTCACTGACTTCCTCACTATCCAGATAATCCCACCTAGCACAAGGAGACTCAATCTCCTGGAGAGCATGTGAACAACTCTCAGAGAAAAAGACTTTCTTTGTGACCCTCACTGATCCCATTATACAGCACCTCACCCTGCTCCACAATCCAAGTGCTGGAGGAGAACATGGGTACAGAAGCAGCTTAAATGTTGTTTGACTGTAGCCAATGGAAGGGATGACAAGACTCTGTGTTTAGCATGGAGGCAAATGTGCACAATGCAGCCAACTAGTGAAGATCAGGGCTAAGGCAGCCCATACAGACTGGGCACTAGTATCACAGTTGTATGATATTACTAGCATCTAATGATTTTGAAATTTTCTGGTTTTAAGATGTGCTGATACCAACCTTCACTATGGTCAGAGAAAAATGGACATGATAAAGTACAATGACAACAACTACTTCCTGATGAGCTTAAAAGGAAATACTAATTTTCCTTGCTTCTTCAGAAGAAGGGGAGTTGGCTTTCACTTTCACAAGACCCGTTCAAGCAGTTCAAGTCTATATTTTAGCCTTGCAATGCCCATATCCCCTGCATAGTCCTGAGCGCCCTTATGCAGGTCCAGGTGACTTACATTCCTCAACAGGTTTTGTGCAAATGTGCAAAATTCCTTCATCTATCTGTGCAAAACACTGAGTTTATAAAGCCAAAAAGTGAAAATAATTTAGAAATCTGATTTCAGATCTCAGAGGAATAAAGTAAGGCAAAATGGAGAGCTTATGTATCTCTTCTATATGCACTGGGTATGATTTAATCTACTTTTAAGCAAAAAAAATCATCATTTAAACTAGTGTGTCTCCTTTGTTTTAAAGAGCTTTTAAAGAAACGTGTTTGTCCTGTTTTCTTTTGTGTTTTGTTGTTGTTGTTGTTTTGTGTTTTTTTTTCTTTCTTTCTTCCCTTTGAATACCACAGATCTTATTTCTGACTTACAAGGATGGTCATCTGCTCTTCTGATTCTCATGTGGTCTCCCTCAATAGATGAGAAATGATGAACCTTGCATTCCTTCACTGTCTTGGTCCCCTGGGAAATAACTGTAGCCACAGATATGGAGCAGAAAAAATGAGTGAGTGGGGCATTTCAACCATCCTTTATTTATACTTTTCATGGTTTCTTTTCTTTCAATGTTGCTCATGTATTTATGTTCAGCTAGCAGCCCAGCAGGGATCAAAGCCTTTACTCTCACTACTGGAGTTTCTTATCACAGCAAGGAGAGGGTATAAGGGCCCAGATAAAAAAAAATAACTAGATAGCAACCAATTTTTCTTGCAACTTGCAGCACCGTTTGGAACTGTTGAAATTATGACACCAGGTATTGTTGTCTGGATCAGCCTAGAGTAATCCCAACAGCCTCTCTGAACACATAGACTCTCGGTGCCCACCAGTAGCAAAACTTCCCATTATAAAGGAATGAAGGCGGCGGCTGAAGGGTATGATATAGTGCTCTAGAAGTTCTGCACTTGGCATAGATAGAGCTATATAAACGGAGCAGGGAGAAGGGGAAAGGTGGCAGGGAAAGAATTGATGTGCAGCAATTTTGTGGCATAAACTGTGATAAAAATATCAACAGAGATTACTAACATTTGCCTCATTTCAGTTTTCTTTACCAATTCGGATATTAGATGAGATTTAGCAGGATACTTTTACCCACAAGCAAACAATTTTTTTAATAACTCTTGCGAGCAACAGGGAAAACAGATATTTTTCCTGATTTTTATTTGCCATATTTAATTCTTTTCGATTGCCTGAGACATCATGCAATCAGAAACTTCTAGGAAGTTAATCAGGTGAATATGGAAGGAGAGGGGGAAGAGCAGAATGTTTTAGCTCGCTTCATGGTGTCTGTGAGCCACCAGCCAGCCAGTGTGGCTGTCATGACACACATAGCTAGGATGCAACAAGTGAAACAGGGAACTATTGAAAGATAGCATTGCATAAGATTCAAGAAAGATGGAAAAATTACAACATAGTTTTTAGAAGCTTCCTTAGAAGCTACTTTGCTTCTGAAGAGTTTTTGTGTTTTTTTTTTACCAAGGATCTTAGACTGATGAGCCTAGCAGAGGCCAAACTGGAATATCATTACACTGCACAGTTTTACCAGGTAGGTAAAGGAAGAGGAGAAAGACGAGATCGTGGGCCAAGTAGGCACTATGCCTGCACAAAGGGTAGCATAAGGACTCTTCCCATTTCTCACCTTTCATTCTGTAGCCTGACATTTGTGCTTTCACCTGGCCCCAGGAAAAAAACATTTTCAAATTTCTTCTCTGTTAGAGGGAATATGAACCAACATTATTTCCTTCACCAGTCTGTCCTTATGTTTTCACTTGCTCTCAGTTTGGACCCATTCCAGAGAACCTAAAGTACCAAAGTCTGTGCTCAGGTGAGCATTGCAATCACTAGGCTCTTGGGTAAACAAATTAATCATATCTTATTCCACCTATGCATCCAGTCTGAGAACTCTCACAAGGTGGGATCTTATGGAAAGTAACAGTTCATGGATCCTGGCATGACAAGTTCCAGCTCAGCATCCAGTTATGTGATGATACCCACAGCATTCCAGTTGGTGGCTTCTGCTTGCAGGAAGAAATGTGTGAAACTGCACCTAAAAGAAACTGTACCTCCTCCACGCACCATTCATTCATGGGACTCAGTGAATGAAAGAGTCTCAATTAGACTCCTTGATGAAGGATTTCATTGAGGAAAGTCTTTGATGAGGCAGTTACCTCAACTCCTACAAAAATTGGTAGACATTTTGTGACTACAGGAAGAAGAAAACGTCTCAGCAACTGCTTGTGGGGCTACTCAGAGGAGTCTGCAGATAGTGTCTTCAGGAGGAGTTGATGGACCTATGGGAGCACAACTGAGCACAGGTGTGTCTGTGGGTCTGTATTATCTTGTTGATCCTGCAAAAAGATGAAAGGAAAAATAATGAGGCGGCTTCAAAAGCACTTACTTAAATCTAATCAAGGTTTCCGTTAGCTTCTCTTTTCAATAAAAACCAAAAATATTAAAGGAGTTACATAGAGACAAAAAAATTGGAGGTATTGTGATGGACTTCAGTGCCATGAGTACCAGGGGCTAATGTGACAGACCTTGTTAAAGATTGCGGGGAATTACTGCATCTATAAGTCATTATTTCCAGTAGAAATAACATGTAGTACCATAAGCCACTGATGTATCTCATGGGGAATTTGCAGCTGATCTCCTTTAATTAACTTGATTCTTAGTGAATGAGAGTAAATAGATCAATGCCATCTTGATCTTCTTAGAATTGAATGGATACAAGATTCCTTCATTGCCTCAGGGTCTGTCTCATGTATTGTTTCTTGGTTATTCAGATTGATTGGGCTATTCAGTGTAGAGGTCCAAGTTCCTCGTCTCATGCTTGATATGTTGTCAGCAAGCAGAAGAAAGGAGGAGATAGACTTCCTCAGTGCTAACATTGGGTTTCGGTGGTTATCTAAATTGATAATGTAGTTACCACAAGTTCATGACACCTGCTCCTCAAAGCCTGCTCTTTTCCCCTCTGCACACATGAATGAACAGGTCAAAGGCAAGTCACTACCAGGATCTACAGGAACTTTCTTCTAGGGAGTCAACAAGATCTGCTAAGGAAAATGAATGTGTGTCAGAATGAGAGTTTCTAATTGTGTTCCTGCTCCCAAGATTGGTTTTCAGTTATGTTAACGAGCTGACTATTGAAGGAGAAAAAAGAAATCAGCAGGAGCTAGTAGCAAGCACTGAGTATATGAGAGCCTCTACTCTCCACTGTCTGCTTGTGACTGAGCAGGTAAATCGTATTTCATATTGGTGTTTGGAGTTCCCCCACTGAGCAAATGCTGCCTGATACAAAGCCCACCCAAAATTTCAGGCAGAAGACTGACTGGCTCATTTCAGTCCTTTTACAATGAATGACTAAGCTGGATTTGGAGTCATTTCTATAGCAGGCACAGTCAAAACAAATGCAAGGGCTGAGAAGTAATTCCATACTCTTATGCTTCAAATTCACATTCTCTGCTGAGGTCAAACATTTGCTGACTAGCAACAACAAAATCATCTTATATTACATGTCAAGTGCTACCACAGCTTAAAAAACAAACCAATTTCAACTATCAGAGAACAGAATGAACTTTAAACCATAGGAGCAGTAATTTCTTACTCTGGAAATCAATAACCTTGCACTGAGGAGAGCTGCAAAACCTCTCGTTTCTATTGCCATAAGCTGAAGTTCTGATTCCTACTCTAAGCATTACCCAGTTTCAACAGACTTTGATCCTCACTGGGAGGAAACAAGATCCAACCTCTGCCTGAACTTGGCTCCTGCAGGGAAAAAGATTCTCCAGTTAGAAAAATAAAGGTTTCTGAGCTTCTTACACATCTGTTAGCATCTCACTAGGCAGTGCGTGCACACACCTGGGTCATGTTCCTGAGTAGTCTCCTCTAATTAACCTCCCAGGGAAGGTTGCCAGCTAATTTGTTAACCAATCCCAAACAACTGAAAAAAGGAGGAAATATAAAAAATGCCAAGCAGTGGTTTTAAACATGATTCTTGAATTAACTTTACCAGATAGAGCAAACAAGCAGCCCCGGCTGCTGTGCAATAACCTCATTCTTGGTTCTAACACCAGTCCCTCCTCACCCCCAACCTTTCTCCCTGGGAAGTTTCCTGATGTGATTAAGTCATTATTGGTTTCCATGGGTAGATATAATAGAATTCTCTCAAGTGGAAGGTTCTGTAAACATAGACCAAAATTCTGCTCACCGCAGCTCCTTAAAAACATACAAAGCAACAACCCAAGTTACTGTTTTGGATTTGTGCTGAAAGCGATGTTGCTAACACAGGGGTGTTTTAACTGTTGCTGAGTTGCCTTTTTTCTCTTCCCCAATTATTATATATGTCTTCATCTCAACCCATGAGTTTTTTGACTTTTGCCCTTATGATTCTCTCCCCCATCTCACTGGGTGTGGAAGTGAGCCAGTGGCTGTGGGGACTGGGATTAAACCGTGACGGTTAGGCTTGAAACAGTTTCAAGGATTTGCTGAAACCCACTCATTAGGCTGCCTGCGTTTCTTGCAATTTCCATGAAGTGGTAAACCAATATATACCATCCCATCTGGCATAACTTTTCATCTCTCATTCCTCACTGGTCCTAAAGGCTTCCAAATACATGCCTCTACTTTATCTCTCTGGATTCGTGTTTCCTTGTCTTTCTCCTGATGCTTTCTCCCAACATCTCACACCCACCAGCGATAAACTGAACTTCAACCTCTTGTTTCCTACCTCTACCCCCACCTGCTTTCCTTCCTTAGCTTTCAGTTCTTCCTTCTTGCTGATCTCGTGGGAAAATCTCAACACAGGGTCAAGGGCTGAAACTGCCAGTGCTCTCACCTTCCTGTAGCCTTGTTGCTCCCTGCAAACTGCACTGGTCACAGTGTAATCCACTGTGGCACACCTATGTGAGACACACTGCGAGGATGCCTCTCACTTTCTAGCTCACTTCACTGACCTCAGACTGAGGTTTGATTCTCTCTTGTCCCTATCAGGATTTCTTCCACTCTTCCTTGATTTTTTCCTTTCTTGCCAGTTCCATTCTGATCAGTTGTCTCCCATACAAAGGAAAGAGGGTAAAATACCTATAAATAAGTCCAGCTGTAAGTGTATTGGTTGTTCTGCTTGCTCTCCATGTAGCAAGCCACAGCAGAGGGAGATTACCAGGCACTTAGGATGGGGCAAAGAGGATGCAAAAGTGACGGGCCCCACCCAGCACATGGGAATTTCTCTTCATGGGCTTCAATTGAAACTCACTGTGGGGCTTTGAAAGCATTTGAGTTGGTCAGTTCATTAAGACAACTATATGATTTGGCTTTCTTGGTTAGAGGTTTTTTTTCACTGACCCAGTTCTTTTCATTTCTCTGTTACTCTGATTTGCTCTCCTGGAGAAAGGGATACAGTAAAAGTATAACAGCTGGTTTAGGTAAGTAGGTTTTTGATGTTTAACATAGCTTGGTATTCTAAGTACTATCCAATTAGCTATGGTTTACACTAACATGTTGGACTGTAAGTTGCAGTGTCCCACAATGCCTAGATATTCCATTCAGGATACCTACAGCTTTTCTTTTAAGGTGTGTCAAAGAGCTGGTAGGATTCCTTAAAGTGTTTGCCTCTTGATGGTGACCTGAGCACTGTACTGCAGGAGTAAGGAATAGCTGGTGGCTATATAGCAGTTAAGTCATGGATATTAATAATAATGTCACATAACAAGAAAGCAGGCAGTCTAGGATGTGGAGCTGGACCATATCCACAGCACCACAGAAGAGACTTCTGGCAGAGACAGGGACGACTCATCCTCACCGTGCTTTGTTCATGACTGGAGGAATCGAGCCCCTGCCTTTACCAGTAAATTATTGCTAAGGACTTTCTCCTTTCTTTTTTTTTTTTCTTTATTTTTTTGAGGGAGGAGGGAATGGTTCTTTTTCTATGTTTCTACCAGACCACTTAACATATAGCGTGGGGAAAAGATTTGTGTATCCACTGTTCTCCAAAAGCTGTGAGCCCTTGAATAAGTGGTGCAGTATTGAACATATCTGATTAAACACAGTAACTGGAAAGCTGAGGAGCAGCCCTTTCTTCGACAGCTAGGAATGGAGCACAAACCACAGAAAGTATTCCCCTTGATTTTCAGGACAGTAGGATGTGATATAAAGCTCCTGTCCCCAGAATGGCATTCTGGTAGAAATGACTTTACTCAGCAGACAAGAAGTTTTCGTTGGTCTTGTTAGATTTGGGGCCTGATTACTCTCAATCCAATTGTGGATACCAGTCTATCTTTCCCCAAAGACGGCTCTTAAAATGATAGACCTGCATCTTCACAAGACAGAGTGGTGTTCATAGCTCAATGACTGTCAGTCTTCCTGGAATAAGTAAGGTTATATCAGAGGAGATTGCTTCCTATTCTGGTTACTCACTCAAGTCCATTTCTCTGCCTCCTTGCTTGAGGGCAGATTTTCTTTTGTGCCCCCAAAAATACTGTGTTTAAGTTATTTGTAAATGTTCATCAGATCATATGCCTGTCAAATTACAGCCTGAGTACTATCTGTGAACTGTATATTTCCATTATTCATCCCAGTCTCCGCTCCTGATTGGATGCCTGAAACTTTATGAATAGAGGAAAAAAAGTGAATGATGAATAGCGAATCATGAATAATAAACAGAAGATGAGTACACTTTCTCAAACTCCTGTTCCTCCATGAATATGTGTACCCCTCTCTATCAGTTGCCTTCACCAACATTCATATGCAGCGAAAATAGCTTGAAACAAGACTAACACAAAAAGGACAGGAACACAGCTGAATCAAATCAAGAACTGTGTTTTTTTGTGCATAGTTGTGAATGCACTACTCAGCAGTTATTCAGCTCCAGTAAAATCTAACTGTTCTGGAGACAGAGTTAGCTTGGAAAGGCAAGAGCAGGATTTTTCTCTGCAAATTCCTACCCCCAGCTTCTCCAGGAATCATAGAATCGTAGTATAGTCAGGGTTGGAAGGGACCTTGAAGATCATCGAGTTCCAACCGTCCTGCCATGGGCAGAGACACCTCCCACTAGATCAGGTTACCCAGAGCCCCATCCAACCTGGTCTTAAAATCTTCCAGGGATGGGGCGGCCACGTGGATATGTCATAGTGCTTCTGCTTTCTTCTGCTTCCTCAGCTGTAAAATCGAAATAATGATGCCTTTCCTTCTTCCTGTAACACCCTCAGACCTCTGAATAACTCGTACTAAGTAAAAAAGAAGCATTTTTAAAGATTCATCAGTAACTGGCATAAATCATGTCAGCCTTTATATTCTCAGCCTTTTGGGTAACTTACAGGTATGTTCAATGCAGATGCTGCTTAGAGAATATTCATATATTATATTTACCCCATGACAGATAAGTGATAGATTCTGTGTGCCTGACTTGCCAAATCGTGTTATACTTCAAAACAATATTTTGTTCATTGAAACAAAACTCTGTTTTCTAGTGCAATGTCCAAAACTCAATAATTATTGTTTTGCCTAAATGATAACAATTTGCCCTCCTAAGCCTGTAGAAAAGTTTTCAAATTTAAACTTGTATAAACACCTCGGCAGTGAACATGGGCAATTACAATAATTTTTGCTGTAGTTTATACAGTTATAAAAATTGATTTTTTCTTTCTTGTGGGCTCCAGCTGTCTAAAGTTGCTGACCGGAATGGGAGCTGTGAACATACTCTTTTGAAAGGAAAAAGGTTTTGTTTAGATTGTGAAATTTGTACTTCTCTCTCTCATGTTTTTAAGAATGGTTCTGAATTAATTACATGAGCATTTCCATCTTCTTTCTAATCACTGAATCCACATAACTCTTGAAGCTTTGTATGAAAAGGCAACAGATTTTTCATCCTTAGAAGGTAAGAAAAAAAAGTGTCTAGGGTCTTACCTGTAAATGAAAAAATAAATAAACCCCAGCCTTCTGTATATGATCTGTTAGTAGCTAGTTATTATCAAGCCATTTTGAACATCTCAAAATTCAGAAAAGAAATGTTCCTAGCTTGAATAAAAACAGCCAAGCCTTTCAGAAACTGCTGGAGGGTACTCAGCCAAAAGCATCCATTAGTCACCCAGAATTACCCCTCTAAATCAGACAGAAGAGGGATTTAAATCTGCTTTTCTTGTAGAGTGAGTGGCTCAACCTGTTCCCAAAGAGCATTTTGCCAGCTGGGACCCAAGATGGTTATGCTGAAACCAGCACTCTTAAAATAGTTTTGGTTTGATTTTTGTCTTTCTTAGTGACAAAAGTCAATTTCATAAAAAAAAATCCCGGTATGTTTCAACCACTCTAACCAGTATTGCATAGGGTAAAATACTTTACAAATAGGTATTAAGCAAACCTGTATAGCTCTGCTCTTTAACATTTTACTGAAGTGAAATGTCAGGAAATTTTGTGTTTATGGGAGGCTAGGATTTGGAGGTTTTTCTCAAAGAGCTTTTAAAATAAAAAATGTTTTTAACAACATTTTATACTATTAAAGCACATAAACATTTTTATAAGTGCTGGATGTACTTTCTTCAATCACAGAAATAAGTCCTGTGTCTGTTTAGATTTTAGCCCTAGCTCTCTAAAAAGCTATACCACTTTGCTGATGTTTCCTTTGGTGCTCCAGTGAACAGTAGATTAGGGTCGCCCTTTTAGTGTCCTTTTGAATCATCAAATTATGAATGCATTCCTTCAGTCTCAAGGTATCACAGCAAAAGTTACAAGATGACCTTTAAAAATGGCTAGTAAAGCACTGCTGCTTACTTTGTTCTAGATCTCATCTCAGACAATCTCTTGTCTCCGTCACTTTCAGAGATAAATGACTATTTCCACTGTGCCTACACCTGTAATAGCAGCTGCCTTTCCACCATCTGTCACTCACTCTTCTAACCACTCCCCATTCCTGCTTTTATCTATTTCTGCCTACACTGCAATTGTCCATTTCTCCCAAGGAAAAAAAGTGTATTTAATGTATAAATAAACAAAACCAATATATACCCTTACCTTTCCTTTCCTTTTCCCCTTGTCTTTCAGAATGCAGACAGTTCCTCAATGCCTTTTCCTCTTACTCCTCTCTTGTTCCAGTAATCCCCTATCACTCCTTTCCTTTCCTTAGCCTTCTCCTTAGCTTCTCAGTATGCTCTGGCTCTTTTTCTGTCACCATACAAGCAGGTTTACTCCTGCTCGGTTCACACCAACCTGCCCCTCCAGCTCTTGCCCTTTCTCTCTCTGTTCCCCACCAAGCTCCAGTTCTGTGTGGAGTTTCCCTTCTTCCCTCAGCTGATGTGGCTGCCTTGAACTTGAACACAAATGAGTACATATGTTTGGAAAATTCATATTTTTTTTTTGGCTTCGGTGAGGTTTTTTCTTCCTGCCTTCTTAACTGCTTGTTCAAAAAGTCCTCTGGAAGGTTTTCTTGTTCTCCTCCCCGATGACTGGGGAGAGGAGAATGGTGCTCAGTAAGACTGTACTTTTATATTTTTTTTATTTGATTCTTCCTGCTTTCTACTATGTCTCATCTGCGAACACAAGACCATACAATGTGTCTATGTCAAAACGGCGTGTCTTTCACACATGTCTTTACTCCAAATGTATTATCCTCTCTTTCTTGTAAACTTGTTCCTCAAGCTTTTCACAATTGCTTTTCATTGACACAATATTGCCATGCTGCTCTTAAATTGATGTGATCTTCTGTTGTGATCTTCTGTTGGAATGTCTGTCATTACCCACTCCTTGTTATACCTCATTCTTGCAAAGTCTTTCCTTCTAACTTCTCTACTTGTAACATTTCCTACCTATCCAGACATCTGAGACTCTCATATAGATCCCATCATCCTATTTCTGTATGAATACACTGACATTTTTCCCTGACCTTTCTCTGACTTCTCATGATAATGAACAGCTCTCCAAAGTACCCACAGAGTCACTTTAAGATGGATTGGGTTTTTTTCTCTGTAACTCCTAATTGTCTAGCACCATATTAAGACCATCACCATCTTGCTGATCAGTATGTCTCTTTCTATGGGTTGTATCTGATCAGATGCAGACAGATTGAGATACAGAAGAAACAAGGCATTGCCAGGTCAGATTTGGTGTGTTGCTGCATAGAAGTGCCTGTTTCCCTTCACTGCCTGTAAAGGAAGCTGGGAATCATTAGCTCAGATGCCAGCATCTGCAGCTGAGATATCTGAAACTATTGAGAAGAATCCCACTGTTTTTTTGTGGGTTTGAAAAATTTTATCTAAGTTTTTAAATTGTGTGTGACTGGGAGGCATTCTGTATTCATACCTGAACCTGTACAAAGTCTAATGCACCAGGATTCAAGGTGGTGAATATGTTCTCGTGGTGCCACCATAATGGTTAGACTTCAAGTTATCACGAGCATCAAAATACTGTTCAAAAAAAAAACAAAAACCACTGAAGAAAACATCTTGCAAAGGTTAGAGGAACCACAGTGGTGTATAGCAAGAATATAGAGGCGTTCAGAACCAACTAATTGATCACTTGTATGGCTGGTATTTGCAGTGCTGCAGTCACAGTGACTCTAAACATATGGCAGCGAGGATAATGCTGAAAAGAAACAATGACATTTAGTCAACTGCAGTATGTAGCAGTTATTTACTTACTTTTTTATTACTAACAGTGTTATGTAAAACTTTTCTTGCTTTCCTTTGGAGGAGATTTTAAAATTAAAACTCAAGACACTTGGAGAAAACATGAAGTCCCCAGACTTCTATAGCTATGGGTAACATGGAGTGAGAAATCTGCCTTTGTTTTGCTGCATGGCTGCCTTTTAGCAATAAGTGAAATTCTAGGGCTTGTGCTAATTCTTTTCACTTCTCATGTCTTTGATTTTGCAGACCACAATGATCTTGTTTGGGAAAGAGATGACTTAACAGGGATATGACAGAGATACATAAAATTTTGAGCAATATGGTGATGATGAGTGAAGAATGTTTATTCAGTATTTCCCACAATATTTTTATTCTTTTCAAAGAACATCAAATGAAATAGTCAGGCAGCAGATTTAAAGCAAATAAATGAAATAAATAAAAGAAACCCTACATGCTGCAGAATTAGCCTGTGGAACTTGTTACCAGATTGGAAGAAAAATACCAGACAATACAGTTTTCCCATGGAAAGATCGTTGTTTAGTTCAACATACAAATCCAGAGTTTCAGTAGTACTTTTCTGCTTATGCAAATCAAATGTGATTTTTTTATATATATTTTTTTAATCTCACCTAACTCTTGGTATCTAGATGTTAGATGGAAAAGTAGGAAACCAGGGAAGAATGCTACTGGTTCATCTTTCTTGGCTCCTTCGTTCTGGGTTCAATGGAACCTCTAGAGCAAGGAGGAGACTTGTCCTTTCTGTAGAACAACTAAATACTGCCCAAACATGAATATTTTGAAACGCAACATATAATAGACAAAATGAGCCCTGATTGGGAAAATGCTCTGAAGATCAGGGAGGTAACATACAGATAGTTTCCAAAGGTGATGGGAAGAAAGAAGCTTTTCCAAAGGACTGTCGAAGATTTTCTAGAATTTGTTGTAAGCTGGAAACTCACATAAAAACTGCTGGATAAAGGGAAACTCTGGAGAAAAAGAGCATGCAAGGAGTAAGGGTCAGGGCTGAGAGAGTTAGTTCCAAATCCATTTTATTTAATACAGTTTTGCCCAGCACATCTGGATTTTTGTCTGTTTAAAAAATGTGTACTCTAAGACGTCTTCATTTTTCAAATACAAATTCCTTTTGCTGTTTTGTAGTGTTTCTTAGAGGAAATGGTATTAGCAGAAGTACCTCAAGAGTTCTGGCTTTTGGGTTTGTCACATCCCTGTCACAGAAAGTAGCTGGTTTCTGTAGACAATTGAGTTACAACTACCATCAGAAAGTGACTCATACTTCACTTAGGAGAAGATAAACCACCTTTTGGAGGCAGCTGTTTCTCCAGTGACTACACTAGAAACCTGATGTTTAAAGGAGGCACTTGACTTTCAGATGTCTGTATTTATGGAAAAAAAATTGTCTTTTTTGTTTTTTTCTGTTGGAAAGCATTGCTGTTACAATGCCCTAATCTGTACCTATGTGAATAAACTGGCAGACATAATATTGTATGTGCTGACCAGTGTAGTACGCAGAGCGTATGCAATCTGTCACCTCGCCAATAGGCGAGAGCCCTCTCACGAGTCACATCTCTAAAGAAGCACTATGGTTTAGTTCAGCATGCCCTGTCTACATTCAGCTCCATAATGAAACTCAGTCCCATTTTTTTAAATTTTAACCACTTTTCCAAAAGTGGCATTGGCTTTTCTGAGAGGAGAGAGCACTTCATCATCTCTAAGAGTGTCATTTGACAATAGGCTAACAGGCTCAGAATGTGATCTGAAGTTGTGAAACAATTGCTTTGATGGTTTTCCTTAGCTTGCTTACAAGAAACCTTGCTTGACAATTTATTTTGAACATCTGGCCTACTATTATTGAGCATCTATTTATAAAGCTGGCCTCAACAAAACTCTCATAGAAGTGTCTGTCTTCAATCAGTTTGTGTGTGTATTGTGGCAATAAAATATTTTACAGACATTAGTTCCTAATTGTCCAGGGTTTTCTTATACAAATCAGCATTCCTTTCTGGAGCTACTTTATTTATATATGTTCTTTATTAACAGAGTTGTTTCTGCATGCAGCATAAATGAAAACAATTCTATTAGAGAGGTTGTGACTCATTGCCATCTTTTTTTATTAAATAAATTATTTCAAGATCTCAGACAAGGCATGAAAGGGCTTTAACAAACAGCTAGCAATTCCTTAAAATACATACAAAATGCTTTTTTTCTGCATTTGCATTAAGTTAATTTTTAAATCTTTTGGTTTTACCAAAGTAGAGAAGTAATTGTAAGCAGATTTGGAGATGCTACAAGATATTGTGGAGAAGGGGAGAAAGGGAAAGCCTGATTCTCATCCAAAACCAGATACAGCATGGAAAGGTTTTATGTACTACTGTTATTATGTGGGTACATCACATATCAAGGGAAGTCATATTGGGAAGTGATGACAGTTCTGTGTCTATCATGTATTTTACTCATCAATACATTTGTGCTCTCACAAAGATCCTCCTATTACCTTTCTAGAGATCACTGAAGTTTGGTGCTGTTGAGTCAGAAATATGCTTCTCATTAGGAACATCTTCTTGCTCTGCTACGTACGACAAAACTCTTTCTCTCCTCACCTTCATTCAGCACAGATTGGGCATCTGTATTTCACCGAATACATGCAATACATTTTGTCCTTGCATCAACTAGATGATACAAACAAGAGAAAGAGATTTTTGTAAATGGGAAAGGACTTGGAAAGAGAATCTTCTCCCACTGAAATCCAGGAAAATCTTTCATTTGATGTGAGCAAATTTAGATTTTTTTTCCTAAGGTCTGACACGTTTAACTGAGTCGTTTTAAATTTGGTTGAATGTTATATTCTTCTATTGTTGATAGATGCTGTGACTGAGAGAAAGACAAAAGAGGGAATTACTTTTTTTATATTTTAATCTGCTTGTGGCTTTCATCTTTGTAAGCATGAATTTCATGAAATGGTGTTACCTGACCAACCTAGTATTCTTCTATGGTGGAGTGACTACATTAGTGGACAAAGAAAAAGCTATGGCTGTTGTTTATCTGGACTTCTGTAATGCCTTTGACACAGTCCCCCTTTTATCTGAGTGGGAGAAATCTGGATTTGTTGAATGACCGTTCGGTGAATGAGGTTGAATGGTCGCATCCAGAGGGTAGTGCTCTACGGCTCAATGTCCACATGGAGATCAGTGATGAGTGGTGTCCCTCAGGGGTCCATACTGGTGCCAGTGCTCTTTAATATCTTCGTCAATGATATAGTGGGATCAAGTGCACACTTGGTAAATTTGCAGATGACACCAAGCTGAATGGTGGGTTTGATGTGACTGAGGGTTGGGATGCCATCCAGAGGTGCCTGGACAAGTTTGAAAAGTGGGCCTGGGTGAATCTCATGATGTTCAACAAGGCCAAGTGTAAGGTCCTGCACATGGATTGGAGCAACCTCCAGTATCAATACAGATTAGGGCATGAAAGGATTGAGAAACCTGTGGATAAAGATTTGAGGGTACTGGTGGATGTAAAGCTGGACATGAGCCAGCAACATGAGCTCACAGCCCAGGAGACCAAACATATTCTGCACAGCACCAAAAGAAGTGTGGCCAGCAGGTCAAGGGAGGTCATTTTTCCCTTCTACTTTGCTCTGATGAGACCTCACAGGAGTACTGTGTCCAGCTCTGGAGTGCTCAGCACAGGAAAGATGTGGACCTGTGTGAGTGGGTCCAGAGGAGGGCCACAAAAATGATCAGAGGGATGCAACATCTCTTCTATGAGGAAAGGCTCAGAGAGAGTTGGGTCTGTTCAGCCTGCAGAAGAGAAGGCTCTGGGGAGACCTCATAGCAGCCTCCAGTATTTAAATGGGGTCTGTAAGAAAGATGGGGACAGACTTTTTAGCAGGGTCTGTTGTGATAGCTCAGAAAGTAACCATTTTAAACTAAAAGAGGATAGATTCACATTAGATATAGCAGAGAAGTTTTTTGCAATGAGGTTGATGAAACACTGGCTGAGGTTGCCCAGAGAGGCTGTAGATGCCCCATCCCTGGAAACGTTCAAAGTCGGGTTGGATGGGTCTCTGAGCAACCTGATCTAGTGGAAGTTGCCCCTGTTCATTGCAATGGGGTTGGACTAGGTGACTTTTAAACATCCCTTCCAACCCTAACTATTCTATGGTTCTGCTTCTATGTGACAGAAAATTATATAGGTATTTGTAACCATTTGGATGACTGTTTTGGATGATCCTTGGAAATGTCTTAAAATGGAGAATGCTAAGTGATCCATAGGAGATATAGGATAACTTGCACTCACGAAAACATTGTGAGTGATATTTTTTGCATGCTTTAACAATTTTCGAGTTATGAATTACTTTCAGAATATGAATTACTTTCACTTTCTTTAGGCTGTCATCTTTATTTCTTTGAGATATATATATATATATATAAAATGAAAACTTGAAATGCTGCCTCTAAAGGAGCAAAACTCTGCTATTGATATAATGTAGCTTTAAGATGTTGAATTGCCTGGAAAGCTTTTTGGTAGCAGAGTGCAGTGTTTCTACATAAAACTAATTTTCTGCATGTGGGTGTCTATAATTACAGTACCTATTACTCTGTCTGTCATTAGTCCTGTAAGGAACAAAAAAGATAAATTGAAGGAGAATATTTCGATATTCCACTTCCATGTGTAAAACAGCTGGTCAAGGCTGAGGGACGTTGGCACTAAAAGCTATACATTTTACTGTAGCTTGGACCACTTTCCATCATTCTGGCTTTCTCACATTTATAACAACTGCAATTGAAACCACGGGAGCTCAGGTGTGCGCTGTCACTCTCCTTCTGATCATCCCCACATATTGACCTGTCCTGGACTCTCACTGGGGCCTTGAGTGGTGACCTGCAGAAAGCAGTGATTTATACAGCACTGTTGGAATTAGGGCAGAACTCACAAGTGCTGCCTGTTTGGTCTGTGTCAGTGTTTCCAGTAGAAATCCTTGTGTTTAATGGTTTATAAATGTGGCCATTAAATGTCACTCCAGGCTGTAATTTGGCAAAAAAGTTATCAGCATCAGGGGGAATCTTAACAGTAAAATGCAAAATCTGTTTGGTGCTTTTGAAGTATTTTTGGATGCATACACATCTGCAGGCACACAAGCACTTCTGACCATAACTACGAGTCTGGAACAGGAGATGCATAACATGTTACATACATGGTCTAACCTATGTGTTTGAAAAAGGCAGCTCCCTTCTTCTGGCTGTTGCTCACACCAGGGACAAGAGCAGAACTCCTCTCCCCTGTGTGGCTTTCAAGGCCTGCCTAGTGTCCTCCACCTACCACCAGCAGGAAAATTGTTACCGGCTTTACTCTCTAAGAGCTTACTCTTCCTGGTTCACATACTGCATTTCTCCCATTCCAGGGATAGAGCCATGCTCAGCCCCGATTCCAGTCCCCTGAGACTACATAGGGACTGGATTTGCTGGAGAAGTTTCTGTGACAGGGTTGTTGGTTATGACTAAGGGCAAAGCACCTAATCTTCCCATCGATAAGCCTGTCTTTCTCTCAAGGGAGGGATGAATGCCTGCCTTCCTCTCAGGGCTGCTGAAATACCAATGATGAGTGCCACAGATGTGTCTGTAAATAACTGCTTAGATCTAAAAGCATGCACATGAATGAAAAATCATTCATTGAATATTTCCAGAAAGTGAACTGAGAGAATAAGAAAGGAGGAAGCAAATTCATGGCTTTGAATTACGCTGCTTTTTGGTACCAACTAGTGTGTTCCTAGCACATCCCATGTTACAAACCCACCTGAAAGACACAAGCACAGAATAATAAATGATGCATATGCAACGTTTGAGAGCAGAAACCTCCAGACATTAAGCAGCTTGCATACTAATAGCATTTAGAAAACTTGCTTCCTTTCACAAACTTTCCTCCTTTGGCAGAGGGGAAATATCCAGTCAATGTAGCTGTAAAAGAAAGAGTGCAGGAGTCAATAGATCACAAAATATGAGGTATGAAGAAGTCTCCATTTCAATCAAACAGGCAGCGTGGAGTATTCTTATTTATGACATGTTATAAAAAGTTTATTGCCCATTTTACAACTCTAGCTGCCCCAAGTTTGATTTAACCAGAAAACATGCCAGTAAAGTGCATTGCCACCAGGCCTACCTTTTCATGTTCTGGAAGTCGTGACAGCTTAGCCCAGACTTTTTCCAAGCTATTTGTTAGTGAACTTCAATCCTTCACGTACTCATGAGAAAGTCTGCACCACAGCCTGCAAACTTCTCGGGGGCTAAGGAGAAAATCTGCACCCTAAACATGTATCAGTGGATAGAAACACCACCTGTGTTATTAACGGAATGCATCTCTGTTTTTACTGTCTGGTACTGGAATCCATAATCTGAACTGCTGGGTAATTTTTAAATCATCACTGATGTGTTTTGCTGTTAGAAGTACTGAAGTCACACCTGAGCCAGTGTGGGAGCTTAGCTGGCCTTGCTGTCCCTGCTGGCCATGGGGAAGATTCTCTTCTTCACTGGGAAAGACCAGGCATTGTCAGAGGGTTTTCCTTTCTCTCTCCCTCCTCTTGCCTCTTGCTATGGGCACGAATATTCCTAAAGAAGGAAAAGAGGAGGAAAACAAACACCTCATCCTCCCATAGAAGAGCTGAAGAGTAATCTTGATTTCCCTGTCCTTCTTCACCTTTTGCAGTTGTCATGGCACAGAGGAAGGCCAGTGGGCATTTGCTCCCTGGTGTGGTGGGGTTTCCCAAGCAGTGTTTTCAGTTGTCCTGCACTGATGTCCTGCACTGATTGCTCCCCATTTGGATCAGAGTGAGCGTGTAGGTGGGAGGCTTCACAGACTTACTGGATGTGATTGTCATGATCTGGAATAAAATGAATGAAAGGCATATTTAACATTGGGAAATTAAAGCTAATTTTTTTTTTTAAATGAGCTCTTTGTGACTTGGACAGTGGGATGAAAGAAAATAGGAGTAACAAATGTACTGTTGCACCAACATATTTAGAGACCTCTCTCTTGTCTCTGTTTCGTTTCCTCAGAGGGGACAGAGAGGAGGACATGGTAGTAAGTTGAAGGCAGTAAGCTTTGTTTTATTGACTATGATGGACTAGACCATAGAGCTCCTCAGTAAATATCTTTGAATGCATAATTGTGGGAAGCAGAGGGAAACTAGAGAAGCAACTAGTACTCCCAGTTAATTAAATTACCTAGTTTCCTTCAGCTACTTAAAATTCCGCATAAGCCTTCAACACGCGTACGTGTCCTAATCAGCCTTCTGAATGTAAACACGTGGTCCTCCCATGCACGATGATGCCTCATGTTCTGTCTCACAGACACCAAAGCTTCGCACTTAGACGAGGATGCCAGTGAATGATGCATCAGAGAGGGAGTGCTCCCTGCTTTTCAGCTGTGTTACCTTGGGATTCAAAACTCCTGCTAAGCCAGAGCAATGAGGGAACACAGGGGGACAAAACAAACATGCGCAATCACGCAGCAGACAGAGTAGCAGCCCTGGCCAGTAACTGACTGTCCTGATTTCCAGGAAAACTTACCAGGAGATTAACTACTGCAGAAGCACCAGCACACAAAAGTGCCTTTTATACTCTAATTATTTTGTAGTATATAATGCAATATCTTGGTGCTGGTAAATTATTTGTTTATCGAGCATTAAAGGCTCCTGGCTGCAGTCAAACCGTGATAGCATATCATATACAGGTTTTAAGCCAAGATGCCTTGTTTTGCTGAACCAATAAATTTTATAAATAAATAAATTTAATAAATAACAAAATAAATAAATCAAATTTTATTTGGTGTTCACGAGCATGCAAGATCTCAAACTTTAGTCCTGTATCTTCTAGCAAAGGGATTTATGTTCAATGTCACAGAAAAAAAAAGAAATTATTGAAAAAAACCCGTAATGCAGCCCATTTATTGCTGTGTTCTTGCCTTTGTTTTTCAAATTCATCAGAAATAGCACTGTGAAAAGAATGAGTCTAATCTTGAAAACAAAATAGGAATATGCTTCACAACACCTACTTGGTAAATGAGAGTTTTACCACTCTGGAACTCTTTTGGGCTGCAAGGAGGGAAATGATGGGAAAACATAAAGCCTTTTTGGAATAAACAAGAATGTAAATCACTCTGAGTTCAGACAGTGCTCAGTTCAAGAACACATCAGCTTCAGAAAAGATTAATAAACCAATATTTCTTTCTTGTGCTCTTCTTTGGAGAAAGCATCTGGCTTTGATTAAGTAAATGAAGATCAAAAGAACAGTTAGAAACATACTGAATACCTGATCCAGGGTAGGTATAACTGTTAGAAATCTGCCTCCTCTATGTCTTTAGTTGTGGGAAAGATAAATATTTTTTTAAGTATATGGCATTATTTATGGTAATTCTGTATGGTAGGGATCCAAAGTACCTTCAGACAAATTTTCCCCTCTTGCAACTGGCTTAATAACTAATCTAGAAAGACCCTCTGTATGAAACAGAAATTAGAAATTACAAATGTATAAGGTGAACAATGGTGTAAATTAATCTAATAGCAGAGTACCAGTTGCACGCCTACCTATCCTGTCTATGTTGTTGGATAATGAACCAGCCTGGGTAACTACACAGACAGATAATACCCTTTGTCTTGCCAACGCATTTAAAATACTAAGAGTGAAAAATGAGGTGGAGCTACAGGACAAGAAATGTAGCTTGTCGTTGATGCTGCAGCCAATGAAGCCTGAAACACAAACAGAAACACAGTAGGTGGGAGGTAGGACAGAAAGATTGACTTTCATAAGCCAGAAAAATTTATAATGGAAGAAATTATCAACCTCAGAAAAGTCAGGCAATTCCCTTGTAGTATGTTTGGGAAGTTTCTTTTCATTTAACACAGAGATTTCTTTTAAGATGCAATCTTACATTGTGATGAAAGAGTGCCATAGAACCATAGAATAGTTAGGGTTGGAAGGGACGTTTAAAGGTCACCTAGTCCAACCCCATTGCAATGAACAGGGGCAACTTCCACTAGATCAGGTTGCTCAGAGACCCATCCAACCCGACTTTGAACGTTTCCAGGGATGGGGCATCTACAGCCTCTCTGGGCAACCTCAGCCAGTGTTTCACCAACCTCATTGCAAAAAACTTCTCTGCTATATCTAATGTGAATCTATCCTCTTTTAGTTTAAAATGGTTACTTTCTGAGCTATCACAACAGACCCTGCTAAAAAGTCTGTCCCCATCTTTCTTACAGACCCCATTTAAATACTGGAGGCTGCTATGAGGTCTCCCCAGAGCCTTCTCTTCTGCAGGCTGAACAGACCCAACTCTCTCTGAGCCTTTCCTCATAGAAGAGATGTTGCATCCCTCTGATCATTTTTGTGGCCCTCCTCTGGACCCACTCACACAGGTCCACATCTTTCCTGTGCTGAGCACTCCAGAGCTGGACACAGTACTCCTGTGAGGTCTCATCAGAGCAAAGTAGAAGGGAAAAATGACCTCCCTTGACCTGCTGGCCACACTTCTTTTGGTGCTGTGCAGAATATGTTTGGTCTCCTGGGCTGTGAGCTCATGTTGCTGGCTCATGCCCAGCTTTTCATTCATCAGTACCCCTACATCCTTCCCCCTGGGGCTCCTCTCAATCTCTTCATCTCCCTTGCAAGGCACTTGGTCTTGTTGAACCTCATGAGGTTCACAAATTGACCACTACCCTCAGAATATAACCATCTGCCCTCGGTTCTTGGTTCACCATTCAACCAATTCCTCATCCACTGAGCTGTCCACCCATCAAATCCATATTTCTCTAATTTATAGAGAAGGATGTTGTAGCAGAGCATGTCAAAGGCTTTACAGAGGTCCAGATAGGTGACATCCATTGTTCTTCCCTTGTTCACTAGGTTGGTCAGGCAGGACTTGCCCTTGGTGAAGCCATGCTGGCTGTCATATCCTTATATTAATTATGGTCTGAATGTGTTTTAGATTATTTCTCATGAGCAGCTGTTGACATTTTTTTATCTCACTAACCTCACTCACTTGCAAGGACTTTTGCTTGTGCCTTCACTTTGCCACTCTGATTTTGGTAACAAGTCTTAATAGGAGACGTGCTGTTCTCTGGATGAGACAAAATGTTCTCATAATTTAACAGATATTTCCATTGTATACTTGGCTCACATGATGAGCAGTGAATAAGCTACTGAAGCATATTATGCCACCCACTTGTGACTCACCTGCCACGTTTTGTTTTTAAAATAACGTGAAGTAAGTTAGGGAGCAAGTAGAACAGAAACCTCAGGTTTTGAGCTGCAGTGGGGCAGGGAAGGAAGCTTGATGCACCTAAGTTTTTTATCTTCATTTTCATTTACTTCATTTCCTAGGTCTAAAATGAATGCTCTAAACTTTTCTGTGCCTCTGCAGTTTAAGTACAGGGTTAATTCCTGTAAATGATAAGGAACTAATCATACGATTAACTTTAACCAGAAGATTAAATATTAATAAGGTGAAAGTCTCTGTAAGGATCATCAGAAGAATGGCAGTGCTTAGAAAAGACTTCTGAGTCTGGGAATTTTATTTTCTTGTAAAGGAAGACTTGGAGTAAATTTTTGAAGCAGTTGCAGTTATCTATTTCCTAACAGGAAATATGAGAACTCTATTGGATTGCTGGTTTTCTTCAGAAAAACAGGAAAAACACAATCTGTGGTGATAGAGGGTCCATAAGATTATCACAAGGTTACATTTTGTGAGATTCAGACTTATCATTAAACCCAAAATTTCCTCAGAACTCCTATTCATCAATATTCCTAAAAATCCACTTTAAAATCCTAGATCATGCTCGCTATAAGAGGGGGCAACTCTGTGACCCCCATGCTGTAATGTCTAGACTGAAAAACTTCGCAAACCTACAAAGTAGGCGGAACCACGCGACCGGGAATGCAGTTAAAAGGAAAGGACAAGGTCTTGGGGTGCACTGTCTACCGTTGTGGGAAGGGTTGAGCACAAAAAGAAATGGCTTTTTTTTTTTTTTTTTTTCTGATTTATATTGCCTGAAGACCACAGGAATTCTAGCTGTGGTCTAATATCCCATTGAATTAGAAAAATTAGGACAAAAATTCTCAGTCTTTGGGGCAATTCTGAAAATCTAGTGTGTTTCTGATGCAGCACAGCAGTAGCTGAGCTGACTCTAACCAGGCTCCTTTGGACAATGCGGGGGGATATTAGGTAGCCCTGAGCTTGGGAGGGGATAATTCACCCACCTGAAACATGTCTTTAAACCAAAACAAATTTTAAAACTAAGCAAAGAAGCACAAACCTAAATATTAGATGAACACTGTTAAAGACACTATCAGAATGTGGCTGATTTTGCCCTGCAGTTTTAATTTAAATTGGAGATCAGCTTTCATTTAAGTTAATTATGAAGTCTATTTTAACTTTAATGGATGGGGAAACATTTAAAAAAAAACCCCAAAAAACTGAACGTAGTATACTTGGTTAACATTTCAAATAATCTAGATTTCTTCTGTATGATCAATATTGATAAATGAACAGTTCTTGTTTACAGTATTACCAACACAGCTGTTTAATCTGGCATAAGAGTTGCAAATCCAAAATCCTTATCGGACAAAAGCAGGGGCAATCAGTAAAGATTTGCCGTGATCAGTGTTCTAAGAGGAAAGATCTTTATTAACTGACCCAAAGATAGCAAACACTTGTCCATCTTCCAGTAACAAATTAGATGATGTCACATATGGCTGTAGGAACATAAATGTTCTGCATATTTGCCCATTCCTTGTGTTTAAACTTCCTTGGGTGATTACTGGGATCTTAGCTTTCTGTTAGCGATTTTATGGAAGAAGCTGGCACATCAAGTCAGGAAGACAAGTACCACATACATTCTTCATTTCCCATTCCCCTCCTTTCAAGCAGGCTTGATGTGCAGGTGACCGCTAAGGTCACTGGACAATGTGCTGCACCATTTCAGCAATTGCCACTCCTCAACTGCTGCTGCAATGTCCTATAATAAAACAATGCTGCATATGCATGGTGATCAATACTGGGAAATAATGTCATGTGGCTTCCTGAGGCCCATGTTGCCTCTTGGCCATTTACATCCAGTCCCTGCTGGACCAAAGTGTCATTGAGGCCAGGGAATGTCCAGTCATGCGTCAAGTTGCCCTTGCACCCAGATATTATGCTGCTATCTCACCTTACCAATGAGATAAAAAAACATGCCTTGCTGATGCTCTCATTGCAATAGATTTTGACATACTTTTGTCTAAAGTTTTACTCCTTAATACCGCCTTCTCTGAAGACATTGGGAGGGATGGACTCATTCTTCCCATTCCTGATTGGCTCTTTTGAAGGATTATTCAGGACTGTGTCTTGTCACCTTCAAATACAGTTCTTGTCTCCTGGAGATGTGCCAGAGAAGCTAAGTATGCAGCATCACGGAGATGTTTAAAACCATAGAACTTGACAGAATGAAGATCCAGACACGGACACAGGCCCTAGACAGAACATCCTGGCAACTTTCCGGCAGTTATCAGTGAAATAGTGAGACACATGGGCCTATCACAAACCCAAAACACATTATAGTCAGGACAAATCCTTTCCTACACTTTACTTAAAATAAAACAGCACGGGCTAACACAGCACACATGAACAGTGTTCTCTGAAGGGTCTATGATGGGTAGTGATTATAAAGGTTGGGAGATTAATAAAACAACAGGAAAGGTAATAAAAAATATTTTCTTGACATATTAGAATTAATCTCTGTGTGTATTAGTGTAAAGACTAATGTCTCCTGTCCAAAACAGATAGTCTATTTATTCAATTGTATGCTTCAGATTTAGAGCGATGTTCTCAAAAGTTGGTATCAAGCAGCTCCAGTTGGAAACTCTGTAGACAGCACCTTTGAAAAGCTCTCCCAGTTCACAAAAAAAGCTACAATGACAGCTAAGATTGACTGAAAGTCCCTCCCCAAACCCAGATGATGTGTGCACTTTTTCAAATCTGGACCTTCAATTCAGGGTCATTAAATAACCTGAAAATTTCAAATCCAGAAAAACTTCTACCTCCTTCCTGACAAAATCTCTTCAGTGGAAGTGCCCCATTAAAAGGACTTTCTATTATATAGATGTTCTGTTCAGCCACTGAAAAAAAAAAATTTCTAAATAAAGTATAAAAAAAATCTGTCATTTGATTTAACTCTTCATAGGACATGATGGCCTCCAGTAATCATGAGACTTTTTTTACACAATGATTTGGGTAGCTACAGTGTTTGGAGAAGCTGGATTATGTGTGCATTTGCCTGGATAACGAAGGAGGCAGTGGTAAGAGTATTTACAAAATCCTTGTGTAACAACAGAGCAAAATGAGTGAGAAGACATGATTGAGGAAAAAAACCAACCTGCTAGGTCTGCAAACATGTTCTTTAGGAGCTCATCACGTGCCACTCAAGTAAGCTTTTCAAAAACCAAACAAAACATTCAACTTTCCTTTCTGCCAATGTGGATTTCTTCAGGAATATGCTAGAAACTTTTTCTGACATATGAATAAAAACGGTACTGCAATGAAAGATTTTTATTTCTTTAGAGATTTTACCTTTCCTAAAACTCTCCATTCTTAAGTATATTGTGAGATGTATCAGGTACCAAAATTTTAAGACACTTCAACAGTGACAACTTTTAGTTGTTTTTTTCTGCATTCTTAACCGAAAATTTGTACAGTAACAATAAAAAGACAAATGCACTATAAAACTGAGTGCATATGATGTGTATAGAGCAGCCGAGTAGTCTAATTTAAAAATAGCAGATGACTTAGCTAAGATTGTAAGGCTTTTAATCTATACTGAGTGATTCTAGTAATATACTTTATTAACCAAGTCGTATCATACGTGAACATGTGTCATTTTTGTTTGGAACTGACATCAAACTAAGAAACCATAGTTATCTGTCTCTTTGTGTTCTCTCTTTTTCTTTTAGCCCAGGAACTTTCTTCCATTCCTTGGGGTCTTTCCTGTACTCTATACTGAAAACCATGCTGAATGATTCAGACATCTCCCAGACTAATTCATCTAAACCCTAGTATGTAAATGAATTGGGTTTGTCACTATTGAAAAATCTACCTTTAATAGCTCCTGTTTAGTATTTTCCCGTTTTCATATTTTCATTGAAACATATGTCTCTTCACTGGCAGCATAAGTTATGACTACTTCTTTGAGTAACTACAGGACAGAAGCATACCCAATGTGCTTCAGGATTGGAATTTTCCCCACTTTCAACAGCTTTTGAGCATTTCGTCTGATCCTAATATATTTTAAATTCTCCTTTGTATCATCTTATCAACTGACCCTGGACAGTTCTTTTGTCTCTCTTACCTGTTTTCTATTATTCATAGCTTCTAATTTACATTAATCACTATGAGCATTCCCCTTCTTTCTGAACTGTTTTATATTAATTTGTAATTATTTCTTGGGTTTTTCACATTCCCTCCAAACCAAGTTGGTTGTTTTTTTTGTGTTTTTTCCCCGTGTGGCTCTCTTCTCAAATGACAAGATTGCGACCAGACGGTATTTTAAAATCAGTTTCCAATTTTCTTTTGTAGTTGTTTGTTTTAATTCTTTAATTCTTTAATTCCAGCTGACCTGAGTCATCTGCTTTTGAAATGTCAGTAACTTGGAAGCAAGTATTGCCATACAAAGCCTTTCTCTTCTTCAATTGTCCATTTTGCCTAACTAGGTTACAACCAATTATTTTCATATCTTCATTATGCAGATTTTCTTATAGAATGACACTGAAATGGATTTTTCTCTTCTGAATGAGAAGTTCTGCACTGATACAAGGGCAGCTGATGCTCTCCTTCCCTTCACTTAGCAAAAGGTCTGGGTCTACCGTGTACAGCAGCCAATTCACTGCCAAAGTCTGTTGCTGAATCAAAGCTCCCTGGGAGGGGTCACAGCAAGAAATTTTGGATACCTCCAAAGCTGCCCAGGTAGAAATTGACCATCACTAAATTGATTCACATCTCATTTGGCATGTGGAGGCACAGGCAAATTCTTAAATCTGGATGCCGGCTCAATTTAGTACAAACAAATTTCAGCAGCAGCAGCAGCAGGAAAGATGTCTCTAAACTAAACTTTCTGAATCATTAGGAATATTTGAATATGCTCCTACCAATGTCAGAATTTCAGTTCATATTGCTGCAAGTATAGCAACTACCTTCAACAGCCAGATGTTAACTACTAGTAGGCTTAAATTACCTGCATATCTACTGGAAAGTGCTTAAGGACTTGAAAAATTGGCTAAAAATTACAGCAAGCATGGTAATATGTGAGTGCTTCCAAAGTGTTTAGAAGTAGCTGTTCCTATCTATTCCTCTCTTGTAGGCTGAATAAAATAAACAACACGATCAGCTTCAGTTTGACTATGCAGAGGATATATTTATTATTGAAAAAGGACTCCTTTTGTAGAAAGGAATTTTAACTTTCATTTTGAAAGGTCATTTTGAATGTTCGTTATCGCTGTACTGGATTCACCAGAGACTAGTGCTTGGGAGATATTCATATGTAGCTATCGTAGATGTTGTAAAAGACCCTAACACAATAGAAATTTGGTTATTGATAGCTGAACATTGAGCATTTGTCATACAAATGACAGAAATAACTCCTGCTTCCTACTTGGGCAATTTATTCTGAGCTGGCAACAATCTCCACAGAGTATTCTCCATCCAGGCTCTGGGGTATGCTCCACTGTGCCCTCCACCTCCTGTTCTCTCCTCCCTTGCACTTGAGCCAGAGCCAAACTTCTCTTTTCTTTATTTGGTCAGTGGCTGGTTTTTTTTCTTCACCACTGAAATTTCTAACCAGATGCGTAGCACTTGCCAGAAAAAGTTTGCTGCTTTATTTTCCTCCGTCTCATAAAAGGATAACTGCTCTTCTTAAATTGGAAATGGCATTTCTTTCTTTTGTTCTTCCTAATATCCCCTCTGTATTTTGGAGCTTTAATGAACAGAGTGTCTTTCTTTTTTTGTCGGTCTCTAAGCATTTTCTTTATTATTAACATTTTGGAAAAAAAAATTACTTTTGCCTTTTAAAGAGAACTCATCGAGCAACATTTTGTCATGCAACTGTGCACTGATCATCAATGTTTAATTAAAACCTGTCATTGAAAGGTGATGTCCTTCCTAAGGAATGAATTTACCTTAGCAGTGAAAGTCTAGAGGGGCAGTTCTCTCCCTGTCACAGATCGACTTAAAAGACCAGAGAGACATGCAGGAAGGCAACTAACAGTTCTGTGCATATTTATGGACTTGTTGTGCATGTGGTAAGTACTCTCCTGACAGCTAGTGTTAAATCCAATCAATCATCACTTAAATACATCACTGTGTATATTCACCTCACTCCTTCATTAGCATTCATTAGCAATTAATCAACACAGCAGTAGTCTCTGGAAAGTTCAACAATCCATAAGGTACATTTACATTAAAGATGAGCAAGTGAACATTTGTTCCACTTCAGCTAAGTCTTGTGTATTGTCATTTCTTCGTGGAGTGAAAGACATCGATCAAGCGAAGGATTGATTGATAGATGTAGCATGCCATCTATTTCCTCTGAGGAACATTTTTCTTTGAACTAAAGGACAGTAGTTTTACTCAGAAAAAAACTTTCTGTCTCCAGCTTCATAGTATATATTTTACTGTACTGATTAAAAATGTATTCCTGTGTTAAATGCACTGACTTTTCAGATAAACTGTTGCCACATCTCTTTCAGTTTGTAAAACAAGACCATATTCGAAGGTATGGAGGTTCAGGTGTATGCTTTTAGCATCAGACTTGAAATTAGATTTGTTTTGCTGATTCACTTCTTCACTCAAAACAATTAAGTAGTAGTATTTCCAAGGCAAAGTGGGTAGGAAAAGAAAAAAAAAGTATAGTAAGGGATATAAAAAACGAAGCCTTACTTTTTTGTTCTATTACATTTAAGAAATAATAACTCTTATTAGCACTTTCAGAGACCTTTACTACCTTGTGGAAAATTAACTAGAATAAGTTTAATTGGAGTATTTGTTCAGCTCTGCTTGTGACATAAATATATATTGATAATGATATCTTTAGTGTTTATCTTAAGTATTCTTCAGACGTTATAGTGGTGAAATAATATAATCAGGTTTTAGTTTGGTTGCCTGTTTTCTTTTGTGATAGAAAATATGCATTTAAAAATAAGGATTTTTTAGCCTTAGATGCACACATTAATGGAAAAGAGAATTCACCACCTTATATTCAACGAAACTGAAGTATTTGTTTTAATAAAAATATGAAGTTGTTGAGACACTAAGTAGACATGTATTTCTTTTGTAATTCTTTTGCTTTCATGGTGCTGCATTTAGCTGCTATTACTGTGTTGTTAACGTGATGAAATATCCAATACTTTATATACATGCAGTGCTCTGTGAATATTGAAAGCTTGATTTTTAACGAAGCAATTATAGATTAGGGTTGGTACTTTATCTGCTTCGATATATCTTATTATTTGTTTCAGGATTTCTTTTTAATTAACCTCACATACAAATGCTAACTCTTTCCTAGCTACAGCGATACATATTCGGACAGAAGTGACTGGGCATACAACAGTAACCTCAGAACTGCTAAGCCATTTTGTAGTACAACTCATCTCTAATTATCTCTGTGACAGCTCTCTTCCTTCTGCACATTTTTTTGTTTATTTGTTTTAACATGAATCCTTGTTTCATTAAACTTATTTTCCTTGTTGCATCAGTATTTCAAGGCAGAAGTTTGCAAAGGTTGAAATAACCTTGAGGTGAAATACTGTGAATATGCTTAAATAGTGATTTATAAGTTTTATGTGTGTAGCGCAGGGGTGTGAAGAGTAGGATTTGTTTTCCATATTGCAGAAATAGGGAGAGTTGCGCGGTCATTCTATTTAACGAAAATTTTTGATGCTCTATTTCACTATGATTTGAAATGAACATGTCCCTATTAGAAAGTCTTCATCTCCTTGGTAGGAATCTTCAGACCCATAGGCCCTGAAAGCTCACATCAGAGGAAAATCTTGTGTTACGGGATATCTGGTAGGTTATATCTGGTACCTGGATATCTGCAGAACCATGCTGGAGGTAAAGCCTTCTCTACAAAGTCATGATCAGTTGATGTGATCAGTCAAAATTTTTCAGCATTTAAGCACAATAAAATATTAAGCATAATTATTCCAAGGATTTTTGATTATGGTTAAGACTGCTCATCTCCATCTTTCCTCTCTGCTTGGTTAGCTTCTCAGAGATGGCTTGGCTGCATACACAGCGGTAGGGGTACCAGCAACCTTTGCTAGAGAGATAGTGAAAAAACATTACGGGTTTATCTACCAACTTCTGCACTTCCATCCTTATCAAAAGGCTTTGACCTAACACAAAGATAATCATCACTCTTCTCTTTCCCCAGGCTGTCTGTCTTCTGTGCAGGAAAGGCAACATTTTACCTTCACATTCATAAAGTGGTTCTTTAAATTTCATTTTCAGTATGACTTTGATGTAAATTTTCTCCCTTTTTAAAAACAATTCCCCAAATGCACACATTTTACTTTACACAGAAGCACTGAAACTTGTTAAATTAAAACTTCCTTTTGTAGTGGGAAACCCAGCAGTGATTTTCACTTTTTAAACTCCCTTTCTATTTCTAGGAAACTTCAATGAACCATTTTATGGTAAGATGATAGTGCAACAGGAAGGACTTGTATTGAAGATGATTAGACAACCACTAACATAAGGCACTACTGAATTTCTCAACCCTACGGGCAACAGAAATGGCAGAGCAGATTTTAGGGAAATTTTACACATTAGTACATAAACAGTCTGTCAAGAAATCGCACCCTTCAGATGTCTGCCTCTGACAGTCTTCAAGACATTAAAAAAATCATAAATGTGATTTGCGATAAAGACATTTACTAGCCTTAATATACAGAGACTGTCATCACTAGGCAAATCTAGGAATGTCAAGTGAAGATTATTAGAGTCTGAAGTGCTGGTACAGCAGAATGGCACGTGTAGATGTATGTTACCCAAAAGATCACGAACTTTCCTGCTCAGTGACTGGTTTGATCTTTAGCTCCTTGTAGTGTGGCCCTACATGCATTGACAACGTGTAGACATAACTGTAAAAAGGAAAAGCAAGGGTCTATGAAAAGGGTCAGTAAAATACGAAAACTGGAGCTTTGTAGAATTTGACATGAATTATTAAAAGGAAGGAAACACTGGCAAGGAGAAGAAGCAGAACTGAAAGGAGGACTGACGGGAGGAAAAGAACAGGACCAAAATAAAAGCTCTGAATATGAATGAAGAGTATGGACCACACTCGGAAAAGAAACCAGGGAGTTTACCTCTGCTTCATGTTTTGACTGATATGTATCCCCACGGTTTTTTGTATTTTGGGTCATTATGTCCAGACAGTAGCTATCAAAAAGTCTGCAGAAGTTTCAGTGAGCTAACAGTCTCAGTCCATCCAAATGCCTGTAAACAGATAGACATTGAAATTACAGAGGTTCCAGGGTGAAACAGGAAGCATCATGGAGATGGAGCCTATATCACATGCCCAGATGTAGAGATGCTCTATCTCTAAGATGCCTGTGCAGTTGCACTAGTTGTCTTGGAATCAGCATATCTGGGGCTGGCCCTCAGGTCTCAGGAGTCAGTGTTATCAAACTGATACCTCTCGGGTCATTACAGTCAGTAATTCCTTTTTAAGTATCAAAAAGAAAAGAAAACAAAGTGAGATGATTAAAAAGCCAATTAGCAGATCAAAGTATGAGAAGCCAAGTCCTGGAGGGGAAAAAGAATGCATGTATGGTAATTTAGGCAGTAAGGAAAATAATTAGAACAGGATAGTGATAATGGGATAAGCAGGGGATCAAAAACTGCAGAGTTGATTGGGAAAAAGAAAAAGGAGAATAAAATTAAGGGAAATTTTAATGACTCTTTGGATAAAACAACCATATAAATGTTAGAACAAAAACTTGTCTAGAAAACACCCTGACCTCTTTAAAAGGAGAATGGTGATCTGCTATTCTTTAATAAAACCATTATTTTAACTCTTCTTCCTTGAAAAGTATTTCAGTCTCTCCGATGCAAATAGTTTTCAGAATGGAGAGAAGACTATGGCCAACATAACTGAAGCAGACCTTAAAGCTTAAAGATGTAAAGGTAGACTTTTCTATATCATCCCTCCTGTATATCTGTTTTTTTTTTTTAATTGTACCTCCTGTTTCAGCAAAGACCTCAGAGTTTTGCTGTTGAACTTTGAGTCCTGATTCACTCTCTAAACTTTGTTTCCCTTGACTTCTTTCCAAATTCTTTCTTCCTCTCCAGTTCTCACAGCTCTAGCTTTTTCTGATGAGGCTTGATCTTGGCCAAAATTCCTGTTGTCCTTTTCTCCCTGTGTAGTGAGCACATGCACCCTTCCCCCGGCCCCGTGCCTGCCTGAACTCCTGATCTTATCCCTGCTGTTGTCTATTTGATCAAAATGTGCTATTCAGGAACTTAGTGCAGATGGGGCAAGAATGAGGGGGAGCAGAAAACTTTCTTTTTTACTGGTTTCCAAAAAAGACCACCCTCGAGCTTTGACTCCAAATGCCTCACAGCATTGTGAGTTTACAGATTTCTGTGTTCTCCTTCACAAAGTCCTGCGAGCCGTTAAACAGAAAGGCCCCTAACAGTTTGCTCCCCATGGCTCTGTCAAAGCAACAACATGCTTACATAAATATTGTTCAGCTCTAACCCTTTCCATGTGGGTTATACCACAGGAAGTTCACTTTCTTCTAAAGAGCCTGAATATGAGTGGGGTTAAGGATGAGTCTCAGTCGGTGAAGTATGAATTAGACTTTTACAGACAGCTGGGACTTAAGAAAGAATGAAGACTTTGCAATTTAACAAGTAAGAACAGGAAGGAACAGAACTGTGAAAAAAAAAAAAAAAAAAATTGGAGCCATAAATAAAAGTATAAACACCTCCTATTACCTAAGGACCTTCTTAAATAATTTCAGCAAAGGAATATTAGTCACAGGACAAAGAACATGGTCATTAATGCCAACATTTTATCTTGTCAATGTTACTGCAAAAGAAAGGACTTTGAAGAGCAAATGGGTAAACCCAAATAACATTCAATAGGAGATTCCTCTGAATGTATAACATTGCACAATATCTCTCTTGAGTGTTCATCCCTTGCTTCAGAGATAAAAGGTGAAGATGTTATACCTCTGTGACCTTAAGAAGTTCAGGGTGGCAACTCCCCGTTTCCGTGCAAGTAGACGGCATGAGGAAGAGGAACTAAAAAGTAGTATTCCCTATTTTATTTAGCGTGTCTCTTACCTCCCTGCTTGGTAACTCACTTCAGGGAATGGAAAGCTGCAGTTGGACCAGAAGGAGCAGATAAATACCTAGTTTCAGCTCAAATTCTTCTTGTCCGCTCAAGGCACAGACACTGTGCTTGAGAAGATTGTGTCACTGACCCATATCTTTCATTTCTCTCTGGAGATACCTCTCTTGTCTGTTCCTCTTCTTGTGGAGAGGAGAAGAGGAGACACATTTCTGATTGCTAACAGGGCAGGAAAGAAAAGAAAAGAAAGAAATTATCATGTCTAGTCTCTCTTTCACAACCTTCCCACTTACTCCAGGTTGAAAACCACTGTAATGCTCTTAAACAGAAACTAATGACAATTTTGAGTCAGTCAATGGCTACAGTGAGTCTGGAACATAGCAATAAATGACCTAATAAACCCTCGAGGTGGAAGCTTCAAAGGTGGAAGGTGCAGGGAGAAGGAAAGAGGGAGACAGTCTCTATCTGTCTGACTGATGTGTTCAACAGCCTTTGGCCCAACAGGAGCTGATACCTACCAGATACTCCAGGCACCTGAAAGCCCATCACCCTTTTTTAGAGGGAAAATTCAGTATGTAGTGGCAGCATGATTCATACACTCATAACACTCTCCACCATTCTTTACATTGACAACTTTGTTGGAAGCATGCAGTAGGATGCTTCGGGGGTTTGTGTTGCTTCGTTTAAGTGTTTCTGTAGAAGATATGAGGTTTAAGACCTTGGAGAACTAAGTCTTGTTTTCCACTCCAAGAAACTTCAGGTATTTCACTATTACATGATTCTAGTACATGTGCCCCATAATAGGTTTGCTTAACATACATTAGGGTTGTCTTATAAGACTTAACAATATTTTTGTTCTTTTCTAAGTAGTTTGGATTTATCTCACTTTTAGCCATCTATAAACTAAACATTTAGTCTAACCCACTTATCTAGATCCCTATTATAATGTAAGGAGAGAGAGCAAAGCATGTCCAAGAGTGATTCATCCTGCATATCTTATGCCTTTCTTACCAAAAATAGTTGTATGGAAGATCATGTACTTGATAGTTATATCCTATAGCAACGCTGTTTCTGGGTAATGGAAAAAAATACAGAAACAACATGACAGTTTTCTACTTCAAACAACTCCTTGCCAGAGTTTAGCTTGGATCTCTACTTTTCTTGGGCAAATTTACATGTGGAACATCAGTCCCTGGTCTTTGACCTTTTCTTTGTTCTGCTTTTTGACAAGTGGCCAAATCTCGACATTGTTCTCTGTGGTATTTACCTTTTTGCGCTTTGTGTTTTCCCTCTTTACCTTTAGCTCTGCTTTCTTTATATATTTTTTAATTTTATATTAGCATGGGCTTCTATTGTATTTTAGAAATTATTTCAATTATAGTTAATATCCTGTGTGTTTCCAGCCCTTTAAAAAATGTTTTCTTTCCTGAAATAATTACCACCTCTGTTCCACCTTTCCCTGGTTTTCGGTACATTTCACCCCCTCCTTCTCCTAGGAATGTTACTGTACAGTGGAGTTTTGCCCCTCCGAGATCGACATGACTAGATTTCTCTAGCTTTCTCAGTATGATCCATGAATAGAAAATTAGGATCTTCCTCTCACAACTGCAGTTAATTAAATATAGCTTCCTTTTGGCAATTTGCAATGCTAACTTCCTTGCTTTCAATATCTCTTTTGAAAAATTTTGAAATCCACTAATAATGCATGAAGACTACCCGATTTTTTTCCAGAAAGTTCTGGTGGTTTGACTCATTCCCTCTATAGGATTTTGTTTCGTTTATACAGATTCTGTGATCCTGAGTCATTCTCTCTGAGAACTCTTACAGAAAAAGGGTTGTGGTGGATGTGAACCCCCACAAAATTTTGCTTGTCTAGCACAGCAGTTTGTATGTGTTCAGTAAAAAGCTGAGAACTCAAGCACTAGGAAAGCAGTTAAGCAGAAAGCTTAAGAAAGATTAACAGAGTTAAGCTGAAAGCCCATCTTTGAGATTTTTGCCTGCTGTGAGGGAGCTTTATTTGATTACTTTGTTTGTTTGCACATTTATTTTTGGAGAATAATGAGCTGTCCATTGTTTTACTTCATTATGAAAACTGAAGTATTGTTGAGGAGCCCTAGAGTGTGGGATGGGCTCTAAAATGGTTTCCTAAAAGAAAACAAAATTAATTAAACTGTAACTCCTTCTCCTTGGTTTATGGCTTAAAAGATAGTGCCTTTTTATTGTTACACATTCTCTAGTAATTATTACCACTTGTAGTATACTGCAGACTAGAAACCCTGCCTTTAACGGAGCAGAGATGTTCACTTCATATTCCTCAGTAATTACGTCTTTCTGTTGTAGCAATGTTGTGATCTAAGTAAGAGTCCTTGGCATAACTTACAAATGCATCACAAACTATACCTGAAAAGTGGAACAGCTTAATTCAGCTTTGTTTAACAGCAGTAAGACATACATTACCATTTTGCTTTGTTTTGCACCCCCAGATGCATTAGGCTGTGCTAAAATTCACATTGCTTCAACCTAGCTCACCAATTGGGCTGAGTCAGTCTGTACATCTGATTACTACACTGGAAGAGCCTATGGAAACTGTATTAGAGGCTGAGAAAAAAAAACATGCACTTTTCTTTATGGGGCATGATGCCATAGAAAATGATTGATTTTCCCAGGACCTTTTTGGGCTGTGGCACTGGAAATCACAGCTCCCAGGACTGGCCCTCGCTCTGCCCACCAGTAAGGTTCAGCTAGATGCACTGCTGTTTTCTCCCTGTGTTTTCTGAAGTCCTAATTTAAGTTAACCTGGTTTAGGTTTTCATCTCAGTTTCAGCTAATACTGTTTTTCTGTGCAGTTATTTTTTGTTCTTATATCTTGTAGACAAACAGATTGAAAACAACTTATCCAAAGTCCTCAAATTCATACTTGAAAATCTGATTGAGCAGATTTAACACCAAAAGACAAAACTTGCCTGCACTTAGAAGTGCACAAGTCTAAATTTAAACTCAAAAGGAAGGAATTTTAACTGGGTTTTGTCCAACTCGAAGCTATGTATTTGTTCAGACTATCCTGGGACTCAGGAGAAGACTCAGGAGAATGATGATGTAATGAAGAGTGGGCTTCTCAAGCATGAAGACCCTTAGCCATAGAGATTGATTCTCTTTATTTTGCCCATTACAAGCAGCACAGAACAAAAGAAAAAGGTTTTGGATCAAAGAACATGTGGAATAGAGAGACGTTGTCTTTCAAAAATAGATTTGTCGTAACTTCAAAGTATGAATACGTAAATAATTAGTCAAATAGTTTACAATGATAATGTTATGGATTTGAAGGTAATTTTGGGGAAATTGGAAGGATCCGATTCAATGCAGTCAAACCCCTAGTGAGACACCAAACTTTAAAATGTTTGATTCAGGCCCCGTACTCACTATGAAAGGACTAAAATTTATGTGAGGTCAAGTTCACTACTTCTGTACCTCATATTCCTCCTGTGAGCTGTAATATAGAATTATATACAACTGCTCATATACTGAAACATATGACACTTTTCTGTAAAATTAGTGCTTATGAAAGATTTAGTATATTTATTATTTAAAAAGTTAAAATAAAGAAAGACCATTAATATATTGCTCTGAAATATGTTAACTTTTACTATCATTAAAATAGCTTTGTAAGTGGAAGATTTTTTGAAGAATTGGTATTATGTTGTCCTATTTTTATTATTAAACTCCTAGTTTAATATGATATTTTTTCTTATTTTCTACCAAATGATAAATATCTGTTGTGTTTCTGTATTTTTCTTGAGTATATTGCTTTGTCTTTCCTGTCTTGTGCAGTGTAAATAAAATATTAATATCGAATAGATGCTTAAAATGTAAGCATGTATGATTTGCTTATACTTTTCGAATTGCTCTTAAAAGATTACTAATTGTGAGCACAAGAAGCAAATTCTTACAGATAAGTGTGTTAATATACTCGTATTTGGGACATATCTTTACAAAACGGAAGATTCAGGAAAAAAAAAATCTCAATAGCTTTATCCTAGCAAGACTGAATTTAACAAAGGTATATAAATCATAGAATAGAATAGAATCATAGAATAGAATCGTTGAGGCTGGAATAGACCTCTGAGATCATCAAG